>CAMRHE010002173.1:0-10791 GCA_947044405.1 Leptodactylus fallax | reverse complement strand
ACAGTCAGCCTCTCCTCCTGACATGGCTGATAACAGATAGTAATAGATTGTATTCCCTGTCCTACAGTCGGCCTCTCCCCCTCCTGACATGGCTGATAACAGATAGTAATAGATTGTATTCCCCTGTCCTACAGTCGGCCTCTCCTCTCCTGACGTGGCTGATAACAGATAGTAATAGATTGTATTCCCCTGTCCTACAGTCGGCCTCTCCTCTCCTGACGTGGCTGATAACAGATAGTAATAGATTGTATTCCCCTGTCCTACAGTCGGCCTCTCCTGACATGGCTGATAACAGATAGTAATAGATTGTATTCCCCTGTCCTACAGTCGGCCTCTCCCCTCCTGACATGGCTGATAACAGATAGTAATAGATTGTATTCCCCTGTCCTACAGTCGGCCTCTCCCTCCTGACGTGGCTGATAACAGATAGTAATAGATTGTATTCCCCTGTCCTACAGTCGGCCTCTCCTCCTGACATGGCTGATAACAGATAGTAATAGATTGTATTCCCCTGTCCTACAGTCGGCCTCTCCTCTCCTGACATGGCTGATAACAGATAGTAATAGATTGTATTCCCCTGTCCTACAGTCGGCCTCTCCCCTCCTGACGTGGCTGATAACAGATAGTAATAGATTGTATTCCCCTGTCCTACAGTCGGCCTCTCCTCTCCTGACATGGCTGATAACAGAGAGCAGTAGATTGTATTCCCTGTCCTACAGTCGGCCTCTCCCCTCCTGACATGACTGATAACAGATAGTAATAGATTGTATTCCCCTGTCCTACAGTCGGCCTCTCCCCTCCTGACGTGGCTGATAACAGATAGTAATAGATTGTATTCCCCTGTCCTACAGTCGGCCTCTCCTCTCCTGACATGGCTGATAACAGATAGTAATAGATTGTATTCCTCTGTCCTACAGTCGGCCTCTCCTCTCCTGACATGGCTGATAACAGATAGTAATAGATTGTATTCCCCTGTCCTACAGTCGGCCTCTCCCCTCCTGACATGGCTGATAACAGATAGTAATAGATTGTATTCACCTGTCCTACAGTCGGCCTCTCCCCTCCTGACATGGCAGATAACAGATAGTAATAGATTGTATTCCCCTGTCCTACAGTCGGCCTCTCCCCTCCTGACATGGCTGATAACAGATAGTAATAGATTGTATTCCCCTGTCCTACAGTCGGCCTCTCCTCTCCTGACGTGGCTGATAACAGATAGTAATAGATTGTATTCCCCTGTCCTACAGTCGGCCTCTCCTCCCCTGACCCTCTCCTCCCCTGACATGGCTGATAACAGATAGTAATAGATTGTATTCCCCTGTCCTACAGTCGGCCTCTCCCCTCCTGACATGGCTGATAACAGATAGTAATAGATTGTATTCCCCAGTCCTACAGTCGGCCTCTCCCCTCCTGACACGGCTGATAACAGATAGTAATAGATTGTATTCCCCTGTCCTACAGTCGGCCTCTCCTCTCCTGACGTGGCTGATAACAGATAGTAATAGATTGTATTCCCCTGTCCTACAGTCGGCCTCTCCCCTCCTGACATGGCTGATAACAGAGAGTAATAGATTGTATTCCCCTGTCCTACAGTCGGCCTCTCCTGACGTGGCTGATAACAGATAGTAATAGATTGTATTCCCCTGTCCTACAGTCGGCCTCTCCCCTCCTGACATGACTGATAACAGATAGTAATAGATTGTATTCCCCTGTCCTACAGTCGGCCTCTCCTCTCCTGACATGGCTGATAACAGATAGTAATAGATTGTATTCCCCTGTCCTACAGTCGGCCTCTCCCCTCCTGACGTGGCTGATAACAGATAGTAATAGATTGTATTCCCCTGTCCTACAGTCGGCCTCTCCTCCTGACATGGCTGATAACAGATAGTAATAGATTGTATTCCCCTGTCCTACAGTCGGCCTCTCCTCTCCTGACATGGCTGATAACAGATAGTAATAGATTGTATTCCCCTGTCCTACAGTCGGCCTCTCCCCTCCTGACGTGGCTGATAACAGATAGTAATAGATTGTATTCCCCTGTCCTACAGTCGGCCTCTCCTCTCCTGACATGGCTGATAACAGAGAGCAGTAGATTGTATTCCCCTGTCCTACAGTCGGCCTCTCCCCTCCTGACATGACTGATAACAGATAGTAATAGATTGTATTCCCCTGTCCTACAGTCGGCCTCTCCCCTCCTGACGTGGCTGATAACAGATAGTAATAGATTGTATTCCCCTGTCCTACAGTCGGCCTCTCCTCTCCTGACATGGCTGATAACAGATAGTAATAGATTGTATTCCTCTGTCCTACAGTCGGCCTCTCCTCTCCTGACATGGCTGATAACAGATAGTAATAGATTGTATTCCCCTGTCCTACAGTCGGCCTCTCCCCTCCTGACATGGCTGATAACAGATAGTAATAGATTGTATTCACCTGTCCTACAGTCGGCCTCTCCCCTCCTGACATGGCAGATAACAGATAGTAATAGATTGTATTCCCCTGTCCTACAGTCGGCCTCTCCCCTCCTGACATGGCTGATAACAGATAGTAATAGATTGTATTCCCCTGTCCTACAGTCGGCCTCTCCTCTCCTGACGTGGCTGATAACAGATAGTAATAGATTGTATTCCCCTGTCCTACAGTCGGCCTCTCCCCTCCTGACGTGGCTGATAACAGATAGTAATAGATTGTATCCCCCTGTCCTACAGTCGGCCTCTCCCCTCCTGACGTGGCTGATAACAGATAGTAATAGATTGTATTCCCCTGTCCTACAGTCGGCCTCTCCCCTCCTGACATGGCTGATAACAGATAGTAATAGATTGTATTCCCCTGTCCTACAGTCGGCCTCTCCCCTCCTGACATGGCTGATAACAGATAGTAATAGATTGTATTCCCCTGTCCTACAGTCGGCCTCTCCCCTCCTGACGTGGCTGATAACAGATAGTAATAGATTGTATTCCCCTGTCCTACAGTCGGCCTCTCCCCTCCTGACGTGGCTGATAACAGATAGTAATAGATTGTATTCCCCTGTCCTACAGTCGGCCTCTCCCCTCCTGACATGACTGATAACAGATAGTAATAGATTGTATTCCCCTGTCCTACAGTCGGCCTCTCCCCTCCTGACATGGCTGATAACAGATAGTAATAGATTGTATTCCCCTGTCCTACAGTCAGCCTCTCCCCTCCTGACATGGCTGATAACAGATAGTAATAGATTGTATTCCCCTGTCCTACAGTCGGCCTCTCCCCTCCTGACATGGCTGATAACAGATAGTAATAGATTGTATTCCCCTGTCCTACAGTCGGCCTCTCCTCTCCTGACGTGGCTGATAACAGATAGTAATAGATTGTATTCCCCTGTCCTACAGTCGGCCTCTCCTCTCCTGACGTGGCTGATAACAGATAGTAATAGATTGTATTCCCCTGTCCTACAGTCGGCCTCTCCTGACATGGCTGATAACAGATAGTAATAGATTGTATTCCCCTGTCCTACAGTCGGCCTCTCCCCTCCTGACATGGCTGATAACAGATAGTAATAGATTGTATTCCCCTGTCCTACAGTCGGCCTCTCCCCTCCTGACGTGGCTGATAACAGATAGTAATAGATTGTATTCCCCTGTCCTACAGTCGGCCTCTCCTCCTGACATGGCTGATAACAGATAGTAATAGATTGTATTCCCCTGTCCTACAGTCGGCCTCTCCTCTCCTGACATGGCTGATAACAGATAGTAATAGATTGTATTCCCCTGTCCTACAGTCGGCCTCTCCCCTCCTGACGTGGCTGATAACAGATAGTAATAGATTGTATTCCCCTGTCCTACAGTCGGCCTCTCCCCTCCTGACATGGCTGATAACAGAGAGCAGTAGATTCTATTCCCCTGTCCTACAGTCGGCCTCTCCCCTCCTGACATGACTGATAACAGATAGTAATAGATTGTATTCCCCTGTCCTACAGTCGGCCTCTCCCCTCCTGACGTGGCTGATAACAGATAGTAATAGATTGTATTCCCCTGTCCTACAGTCGGCCTCTCCTCTCCTGACATGGCTGATAACAGATAGTAATAGATTGTATTCCTCTGTCCTACAGTCGGCCTCTCCCCTCCTGACATGGCTGATAACAGATAGTAATAGATTGTATTCACCTGTCCTACAGTCGGCCTCTCCCCTCCTGACATGGCAGATAACAGATAGTAATAGATTGTATTCCCCTGTCCTACAGTCGGCCTCTCCCCTCCTGACATGGCTGATAACAGATAGTAATAGATTGTATTCCCCTGTCCTACAGTCGGCCTCTCCTCTCCTGACGTGGCTGATAACAGATAGTAATAGATTGTATTCCCCTGTCCTACAGTCGGCCTCTCCTCCCCTGACCCTCTCCTCCCCTGACATGGCTGATAACAGATAGTAATAGATTGTATTCCCCTGTCCTACAGTCGGCCTCTCCCCTCCTGACATGGCTGATAACAGATAGTAATAGATTGTATTCCCCAGTCCTACAGTCGGCCTCTCCCCTCCTGACACGGCTGATAACAGATAGTAATAGATTGTATTCCCCTGTCCTACAGTCGGCCTCTCCTCTCCTGACGTGGCTGATAACAGATAGTAATAGATTGTATTCCCCTGTCCTACAGTCGGCCTCTCCCCTCCTGACATGGCTGATAACAGAGAGTAATAGATTGTATTCCCCTGTCCTACAGTCGGCCTCTCCTGACGTGGCTGATAACAGATAGTAATAGATTGTATTCCCCTGTCCTACAGTCGGCCTCTCCCCTCCTGACATGACTGATAACAGATAGTAATAGATTGTATTCCCCTGTCCTACAGTCGGCCTCTCCTCTCCTGACATGGCTGATAACAGATAGTAATAGATTGTATTCCCCTGTCCTACAGTCGGCCTCTCCCCTCCTGACGTGGCTGATAACAGATAGTAATAGATTGTATCCCCCTGTCCTACAGTCGGCCTCTCCCCTCCTGACGTGGCTGATAACAGATGGTAATAGATTGTATTCCACTGTCCTACAGTCGGCGTCTCCCCTCCTGACATGGCTGATAACAGATAGTAATAGATTGTATTCCCCTGTCCTACAGTCGGCCTCTCCCCTCCTGACATGGCTGATAACAGATAGTAATAGATTGTATTCCCCTGTCCTACAGTCGGCCTCTCCCCTCCTGACGTGGCTGATAACAGATAGTAATAGATTGTATTCCCCTGTCCTACAGTCGGCCTCTCCCCTCCTGACGTGGCTGATAACAGATAGTAATAGATTGTATTCCCCTGTCCTACAGTCGGCCTCTCCCCTCCTGACATGACTGATAACAGATAGTAATAGATTGTATTCCCCTGTCCTACAGTCGGCCTCTCCCCTCCTGACATGGCTGATAACAGATAGTAATAGATTGTATTCCCCTGTCCTACAGTCGGCCTCTCCCCTCCTGACATGGCTGATAACAGATAGTAATAGATTGTATTCCCCTGTCCTACAGTCGGCCTCTCCCCTCCTGACATGGCTGATAACAGATAGTAATAGATTGTATTCCCCTGTCCTACAGTCGGCCTCTCCCCTCCTGACATGGCTGATAACAGATAGTAATAGATTGTATTCCCCTGTCCTACAGTCGGCCTCTCCTCTCCTGACATGGCTGATAACAGATAGTAATAGATTGTATTCCCCTGTCATACAGTCGGCCTCTCCCCTCCTCACATGGCTGATAACAGATAGTAATAGATTGTATTCCCCTGTCCTACAGTCGGCCTCTCCTCTCCTGACATGGCTGATAACAGATAGTAATAGATTGTATTCCCCTGTCTTACAGTCGGCCTCTCCTCTCCTGACGTGGCTGATAACAGATAGTAATAGATTGTATTCCCCTGTCCTACAGTCGGCCTCTCCCCTCCTGACATGGCTGATAACAGATAGTAATAGATTGTATTCCCCTGTCCAACAGTCGGCCTCTCCTCTCCTGACATGGCTGATAACAGATAGTAATAGATTGTATTCCCCTGTCCTACAGTCGGCCTCTCCTCTCCTGACATGGCTGATAACAGATAGTAATAGATTGTATTCCCCTGTCCTACAGTCGGCCCTCTCCCCTCCTGACGTGGCTGATAACAGATAGTAATAGATTGTATTCCCCTGTCCTACAGTCGGCCTCTCCCCCTCCTGACATGGCTGATAACAGATAGTAATAGATTGTATTCCCCTGTCCTACAGTCGGCCTCTCCCCTCCTGACGTGGCTGATAACAGATAGTAATAGATTGTATTCTCTTGTCCTACAGTCGGCCTCTCCTCTCCTGACATGGCAGATAACAGATAGTAATAGATTGTATTCCCCTGTCCTACAGTCGGCCTCTCCTCTTCTGACATGGCTGATAACAGATAGTAATAGATTGTATTCCCCTGTCCTACAGTCGGCCTCTCCTCTCCTGACATGGCTGATAACAGATAGTAATAGATTGTATTCCCCTGTCCTACAGTCGGCCTCTCCCCTCCTGACGTGGCTGATAACAGATAGTAATAGATTGTATTCCCCTGTCCTACAGTCGGCCTCTCCCCTCCTGACATGGCTGATAACAGATAGTAATAGATTGTATTCCCCTGTCCTACAGTCGGCCTCTCCCCTCCTGACATGGCTGATAACAGATAGTAATAGATTGTATTCCCCTGTCCTACAGTCGGCCTCTCCTCTCCTGACGTGGCTGATAACAGATAGTAATAGATTGTATTCCCCTGTCCTACAGTCGGCCTCTCATGACATGGCTGATAACAGATAGTAATAGATTGTATTCCCCTGTCCTACAGTCGGCCTCTCCCCTCCTGACGTGGCTGATAACAGATAGTAATAGATTGTATTCCCCTGTCCTACAGTCGGCCTCTCCTCTTCTGACATGGCTGATAACAGATAGTAATAGATTGTATTCCCCTGTCCTACAGTCGGCCTCTCCCCTCCTTACATGGCTGATAACAGATAGTAATAGATTGTATTCCTCTGTCCTACAGTCGGCCTCTCCTCTTCTGACATGGCTGATAACAGATAGTAATAGATTGTATTCTCCTGTCCTACAGTCGGCCTCTCCTCTTCTGACATGGCTGATAACAGATAGTAATAGATTGTATTCCCCTGTCCTACAGTCGGCCTCTCCTCTCCCCTGACATGGCTGATAACAGATAGTAATAGTTAATGCTCTGACTGTAGGACAGGGGAATACAATCTAACACTTCTGTGCCTTTGCTATTCTGGGATTTCTTCTCCGGTCACTGTCAGGCGGCAACCGTTATGTAATTCTCAGACTGACCATGTCTATAATGTCGCTGCTCTGACTTTGTGGGGAGTAATAATCGATCCTTGTAAATCCAGTTTTAGTTTTTTATTTTTGTTCTTTTTTTTAAGGTGTTTTTTTTGTTTATTGCAGGATCTGAAAAAATATTTTGACAGCTGTAATGGCGACCTGGACCCAGAAATCGTAAAGGTAGTGCAAGTATTCTGTCAGCGACTTCCATCAGTGTGTGTGGGCTGTATCAGTGTAGAATATGTGCTGCTATTTAGGGCCCATGTTGGGTTTCTCTTGCTTTTATGTTTTCAATTTGTTCTATGACTTTAATGAATCTAGTGGTGGCCATATTGGTAAGACGCACAGGCTTCCTGTATTGTATGCAGCAGCGTGTGTGCTTTATGACTGTTGCAAAAATGAGTTTTTGGTTCAGAAGTGTCAGTAGATGGCGATCATCTTCAGTGTTCGCATGTTTTCATTCAATTTGTTATAAAGTGACAGTTCTCTTATCCCCTCTGCCCCTCTAGTCCTTCATGTATCAGCTGCTGAAGGGTCTGGCGTTCTGCCACAGTCGTAACGTTCTGCACCGAGACCTCAAACCTCAAAACCTGCTCATCAACCGGGTAAGAATATATGAGGTGGGGAAAGAGATAATACTGGATGTCAGGGGGATATGGGGACTGGCAGAGAAGCTGCAAGGTGAAGACTAATGTAATCTGAGGTCTGTCATGGAGAGAGGAAGTTGTATGAAAAACTCTCCATTGTGACCTCAGTATATTGTATGTAAGTCAATCACAGACATGGCTGATAATAACATGAATAATATCATTACCAAGAAGACTTTGCAAGTTAAAGAAAAGCCATGTCCTTTACCTCCATATACAAGAATATAACTACTATAATACTGCCCCCTATGTACAAGAATATAACTACTATAATACTACCTCCTATGTACAAGAATATAACTACTATAATACTACTCCTATGTACAAGAATATAACTACTATAATACTGCTCCTATGTACAAGAATATAACTACTATAATACTGCTCCTATGTACAAGAATATAACTACTATAATACTGCTCCTATGTACAAGAATATAACTACTATAATACTGCTCCTATGTACAAGAATATAATTACTATAATACTGCCCCCTATGTACAAGAATATAACTACTATAATACTACTCCTATGTACAAGAATATAACTACTATAATACTGCTCCTATGTACAAGAATATAACTACTATAATACTGCTCCTATGTACAAGAATATAACTACTATAATACTGCCTCCTATGTACAAGAATATAACTACTATAATACTGCCCCTATGTACAAGAATATAACTACTATAATACTGCCCCCTATGTACAAGAATATAACTACTATAATACTGCTCCTATGTACAAGAATACAACTACTATAATACTGCTCCTATGTACAAGAATATAACTACTATAATACTGCTCCTATGTACAAGAATATAACTACTATAATACTGCTCCTATGTACAAGAATATAACTATTATAATACTACCTCCTATGTACAAGAATATAACTACTATAATACTGCTCCTATGTACAAGAATATAACTACTATAATACTACCTCCTATGTACAGGAATATAACTACTATAATACTGCCCCCTATGTACAAGAATATAACTACTATAATACTGCTCCTATGTACAAGAATATAACTACTATAATACTACTCCTATGTACAAGAATATAACTACTATAATACTGCTCCTATGTACAAGAATATAACTACTATTATACTGCTCCTATGTACAAGAATATAACTACTATAATACTACTCCTATGTACAAGAATATAACTACTATAATACTCCCTCCTATGTACAAGAATATAACTACTATAATACTGCCCCCTATGTACAAGAATATAACTACTATAATACTACTCCTATGTACAAGAATATAACTACTATAATACTACTCCTATGTACAAGAATATAACTACTATAATACTGCTCCTATGTACAAGAATATAACGACTATAATACTGCTCCTATGTACAAGAATATAACTACTATAATACTGCTCCTATGTACAAGAATATAACTACTATAATACTGCTCCTATGTACAAGAATATAACTACTATAATACTACTCCTATGTACAAGAATATAACTACTATAATACTGCTCCTATGTACAAGAATATAACTACTATAATACTGCCTCCTATGTACAAGAATATAACTACTATAATACTGCTCCTATGTACAAGAATATAACTACTATAATACTACTCCTATGTACAAGAATATAACTACTATAATACTACTCCTATGTACAAGAATATAACTACTATAATACTGCTCCTATGTACAAGAATATAACTACTATAATACTGCCTCCTATGTACAAGAATATAACTACTATAATACTGCCCCCTATGTACAAGAATATAACTACTATAATACTGCTCCTATGTACAAGAATATAACGACTATAATACTACTATGTACAAGAATATAACTACTATAATACTGCTCCTATGTACAAGAATATAACTACTATAATACTGCTCCTATGTACAAGAATATAACGACTATAATACTACTATGTACAAGAATATAACTACTATAATACTGCCCCTATGTACAGGAATATAACTACTATAATACTGCTCCTATGTACAAGAATATAACTACTATAATACTACCTCCTATGTACAAGAATATAACTACTATAATACTGCTCCTATGTACAAGACTATAACTACTATAATACTGCTCCTATGTACAAGAATATAACTACTATAATACTACTCCTATGTACAAGAATATAACTACTATATTACTGCTCCTATGTACAAGAATATAAGTACTATAATACTGCCTCCTATGTACAAGAATATAACTACTATAATACTGCTCCTATGTACAAGAATATAACTACTATAATACTGCTCCTATGTACAAGAATATAACTACTATAATACTGCCCCCTATGTACAAGAATATAACTACTATAATACTACCCCTATGTACAAGAATATAACTACTATAATACTACCTCCTATGTACAAGAATATAACTACTATAATACTACTATGTACAAGAATATAACTACTATAATACTGCCCCCTATGTACAAGAATATAACTACTATAATACTGCCCCCTATGTACAAGAATATAACTACTATAATACTGCTCCTATATACAAGAATATAACTACTATAATACTGCTCCTATGTACAAGAATATAACTACTATAATACTACACCTATGTACAAGAATATAACTACTATAATACTGCTCCTATGTACAAGAATATAACTACTATAATACTACTCCTATGTACAAGAATATAACTACTATAATACTGCTCCTATGTACAAGAATATAACTACTATAATACTACCCCTATGTACAAGAATATAACTACTATAATACTGCCCCCTATGTACAAGAATATAACTACTATAATACTACCCCTATGTACAAGAATATAACTACTATAATACTACCTTCTATGTAC
>CAMRHE010002172.1:0-10811 GCA_947044405.1 Leptodactylus fallax | reverse complement strand
GATTCATGTCTGTGCTGGAAAGCTATCACATTTTCCTTACTTGGATATAAGGTGTCTGATCAGCAAAAAACTGTACAAAAAATTCAAAAAGAAATTTCAAAAAAGTGACAAATCTAAAGACACAGCAGATGCATCCTGGGTAACTATGCAAATCAGAGCAGGAGGCAACACAAAAGTTCCAGGTCAGCAATGTCACATGTCTGCAGGACACAACCAGGAACAATCCTCTATTAACCCCTTAAGGACACAGCAACTATTTTAGTTTTGCCATCTCCTCAGAGGCATAGCTAGGGGTTCAGCACGGGGGGGGCGAATATGTCCAAGTGGGCCCCCAACTTGGACATGTTCGTATACCGATACTATCAGTATACGATGATTGTATAGTGGTATATAGTGGCTCTACACTGGGTTCTGCAGATGATTTAGGTGAATACAGGGCAGTAACATTTTGTGACTTATCGGTTTCGTCTCTGACTAATCCTTCCCATTTCCCTTCTCTTCCATCTGGACGGCCATGACCACTTCTTCCAGTCTCTGTAAAGTTTGCAACACAGACATCTTTGGCTCCTCACTTTTCCAGGCACCTGACACACATTGTCCTCACCTACACAAAGCCCCCATCCTGCTGCTACCCCAATTATAAAATATATAATATAACCCCCCATAATGAATAATACCCCCTAAGTGCATCTTTAAATTAATAACTTCCCTGTGCACCCCTTTAAATAGTGCCCTTATTAATAATGTCCTAGGTATTTCCCAATTGAAAAGGGAAAAAAAAAACAAGGGAAAAAAATTATTGGGGTTCCAATATCCGGGACCCCCAGGATCAGCTGTTTGAATGAACCGTGGTACCTGTGTAAGCGCCGTGACCCCTTCTCTGTTTACATAGTGTCATTCATCTCATAGCGGCCATGTCATGTAACTACAGCCTCGTCCTATACACGTCTATGTGACAAGGCTGGAATTACATCACACGGTCACTATAAACAGACAGCGTATGATATAACCAGGCGCCATAGCCCCCCATACAGCTGATCAGTGGGGAATCACTTATCTCTTATTGATGATTTATTCTGAGGATAGACCATCAATAAAAATGAGCTGGAAAACTCCTTAAGGCCAAGCCCCATGTAGCATCCCGCAGCAAAAAACAGCTGTGGGAAAAACCGCGGCGGCGACGCATCACGGTTTTTCCTGCAGCACTTTGCACAGAAAGTTCACAGAGGTTTCCTCTGCGGACTTTCTGCTTCAATTATATCTATAGGGAAACCGCCAGCATTTCCGTAGGTATAATTGACATGCTGCGATTTCCAAAACTGCGACTGTTTTGGAAATCGCAGCATATCCGCTGCGCATTTTTTACTACAAAGTGGGGATGGGATGTGGCCCCTTGTGGCAAAAACCCACAGAAAAAAACCGTCGCATTCTAGCAAATCCCATCCACACATTACGGAAAAATATGTGCAGCAGACGCACTGCGATTTTGGAAATCGCAGCATGTCAATTATACCTATGGAAACACTGGCAGTTTCTATATACTGTAGGTGTATTGAAAACAGAAAGTCCACAGGGGAAACCTCTGCGGACCTTCTGTGAAAAGCACTGAGGGAAAAACCACAATGTTACCGCCATGGTTTTTCCTGTAGCCCGCTACGTGGGGCCTTAGTCTTAATAAAGCCCAAGTGTCACTTTCATTAAATTAATTGCTCCCTCATATTATGCCCCTGATTCCCCCTGACATAAATACTGCACCTCTAATGACCCCTTATATCAATGACCATCCCCTTATCTTCATAATGCCTCCTAATATAAATGATGCCCCCTAATGGCTCCTTATATAAATAACCTCCCCCTTATATTAATAATACCCCCTAATAACCCTTATATAAAGGACCCCCCCCCAATAACCCTTATATAAAGGATCCCCCAATAACCCTTATATAAAGGACCCCCCCATCGTCATAATGCCCCCTAATGAATCCTCCCTTTATAGTTATATTTCCCCTTCCTATCCACCCCTTATACTATTAATATACCCACAAAAAAAAAGTCATACTCACCTGCAATGCTGATGAATGGAGCCGCCGGCGCTTCCTCCCTGTCCACGCGCATGACGTCTGTGTCTGAGCGCGGGCGGTGCGATGTTGTGACGTCATCGCACCGCCCGTGCTGAGAAGCAGACATCGGTCTGTGGTCTCGGCGTCTTTTAAACTGCAGGCCTGTATTGGCTTGCGGTTTACAAGACAGTTAAGCACCAGGAAGCATTGTAACTAGATCGGTGTCTGCAGACACCGATCTAGTTAGAAATAAAGGCTGTATTAATGGCGGCCCCGGGGTGGGCCCTCAAAAATTCAGTGGGCCCGGGGCAGCCGCCCCCTCTGCCCCCCCCCCCCCCACTAGCTACGCCTCTGCATCTCCTATTCATAAATCCACAAGTGTTCTGTGTCCCATTGACAGACTCACAAGATTCTGAACATTTACAGGAAAATTTTGTAAATTTTTCTCAAATTTTAGTATAAAAGAAGAGCTAAAACAAAAAGTGGCCCCTTGGGGGGATGTGACAAGTATTAGCCAGACAATCAGCACAGTGGGGTGTACAGCGCCACCATGAGGAGGGGTCTCATCACTTTTACCATCCCCCTCTATAGCACAGATCTATAGGGGATAAACATTGACTTGACCACAAAAATCTAAAAACCATGAATGAGATGACAATAAGTGAAGTGGAGCAGTATATAGCAGTATATAGCAGTATATAGTGACCATCAGATCCCACCACTCACTGCTCACACCCCATAGAAAGTAATAGCAGCGACCTGATCGCCTGCACCGGCCAAACTCTCCATTATCACTTTGCACAAGTGTTTTTAAGATGCAAAATATGGAGATGAAAAATAACTGAAAAAAAGTGCAAAAAATAAAATGAAAACAATTATTACAGCCTTGGTTGCTGTAAGGCGTCTCAATCACAGCAGTCCCATAGCCCAGGGCAGCGCTCCCAAAAGCTTCACACAAGTGTCATGACGTGTTCTTGCTCTACATGCCTGTGATGGGGCCTTGGTGGTCTCCGATGCCATAACTTGAAGCTCATGTGCCCCAATGCAAAATCTGTAAAAAGGCCCCTACCATGTCCTATTTAAAATAGTGGTATATTTTATGTGGCAGAGGGACCTTTGGGGCTACACCCCGGGCTACAACGGAGCGGAGAGAGATGAGTAAGACTGTTGTACAGTAGAAGGTTTTAAGAGACCCAAAGTATAGCAGTGGGTTATAGGTGGTGAACCCCAAACATCATTATATACTGGCCATGGGGTTATGTAGATTGTGAGCCCTATATGGGACAGTGACTGACAATGTCTGTAAAGCGCTGTGGAATATGGTGGCGCTATACAAGTAAGCATAATAAATAAATACTACTTTTATTCTTAACCCTTAGAGTAGATATAACATCACCAGACAGCCACTATTAGTTTATCTATTTTTTTTTTTTTTTTTGAAGGCTCCGAAACTGCCAACATTCATCCAGTGCACGCAAAAAAAGTGGGAATGCCACTAAAAAAAAAATCGTGTGTCTATCACAAAGCCCATCTCAAAAGATGGTGCCTTTTGGTCCCAACATCCCCAAACCTCCGGACCAAAAGGCACCAAGAGGCCTGGGGCTACAACTGCCTCCTGCTGGTTTCCACCTGGGCTCTCTGGTACTTCCAGAATACTTCCAACAATGTCCACCTCCACTGAGCTTCTCAGCTCCTTTTCCCATAATGCCTTGTGATATGTAGATGCTTAGTAGAGGGCAAAAGGCAATTCAAAATTCTACACATCTTCACTGGTGCTCTCCACAAGGAGAGAGATTCCTGTCCCTAAGCCACTCATTGCTTCCCACAAAGCCAGCCAATTCACTCTGCTCTGCACTGATGAGGGACAAAAATCCCGAAACAGCGCTGTATGCAGATGAGTGATATTGGCTTGGCTAAAATCCCTCTTGCTTTCTCAAGTCTCAGTGGGTCAAAAGCAAATTGAGGATCTGTTATATCCAACAAAAGGCACATGAGCTTCCTAGCTTCTTTTTCCATAACATCTCTACTGAAGCAGAGGTGAACCAGGGTGCAAGGAAGGAGGAAGCCTAAGGGCCACACAAGCCCTTCCTCTAGAAGTCGGGAGAGACCCAAAAGAGATTCTGCATCTCTTCATCCACTACAAAACGTGACATACAACAGTGATATACATAAAATTATATGCCCATAGAGAGCCCGGTCTACCCGCCGGATCTATAAAAATTACCCTTGGTGGGTAAGGGGACCAGGTAAAAGTGCTTGTGCAGCATGCCTCACTCAGTGAGTTCTCATCTGTCAGTGAGTAAAGGCACCCCAGGGCGGGGGCACGTCCGCAGGACACTTGCACTTCAGACCTAAGCATAACCAGCCTCAAGGGTCTGGTCCCAGGCGCCCAATCCACACACCCCTGGTGCGGTTCTCTGCTCCCCATCTTCAGCCCTCTGATCCCCCTACAATATAGTAAGCAATCTCACCAGCAGAGCCAATTACTCACATGATCTTAGTCTAAAATATAAGAAGCGTTCAACTATTATTAGCCACCAAAAGGAAGCCCAGCAGTTGCCAGACATCAAAAAATTATACGAAACTCATAACTGTTCCTCTCCACGGAAATCTTTAGTAAAAGGCGAAAGATTTATTCGGTCTGAAAAGAAACCAGAGTATAAAGATAGTGGTGGCCGACACTACACGGGGTCTGTGCTCCGCTCAGCACACACAGGGAGAGGGCGGGATCCATGTCTGTGTTGGAAAGCTATCACATTTTCCTCATCTGGATATAATGTATCTGATCAGCAAAAACACTTTACAAAAAATTCAAAAAGAAATTTCAAAAAAGTGACAAATCTGAAGACACAGCAGATGCATCCTGGGTAACTATGCAAATCAGAGCAGGAGGCTGCACAGAGGCTCCAGATCAGGAATGTCACATGTCTGCAGGACACAACAATACTCTATTAACCCCTTAAATGACTACTAAACCCAGAATCCAAAGAAATACAAAATAATAAATAATTCCCTTTGTGTTTCTTGTTCTGTTCTCTTATGTCATAATTAGAAAGCATGAAAACTGAATTAGAAAAGCAACATATTCTTCTCTATGACGGACACCATGTTTCCCCCCTTCTAATGCTAATGCACATGACCCAGGAAGTTTAGGAGGAGAGGGCAGGGTTTAGGCTGCACATTTTTTGCCTATACAGTGAGGGTGGCCATTTTGTTGGAAGGAATCCCCCAAGTTACTGACTGTATGAAATAGAGATGTACAGTAGTACCACTAGTACCAGCAGTAATGGTGCCAGCAGTGGTGTACACACAGTGACGCCAGCAGGCTGTACCTCACTAACTCAGAGTGACAACAATACAACCCATTACAGTAACCCAACTTTCCTACAGTGAATAGCAAATCTGTGTAGTTAAACTTTGATAAGTCCCCTATTTTCTATATCCCTGCAATATTATGCATATTTACCTTTCAGGAGCTTAGGGAAGCTGAGTAACAACCAATGGATAAGTATTCTTAATACTAGACTTCACTATTACTATTACAAGATTTGCTTTTCAGTGTTTTGAGAAAGCTGGGTAGCATATCAGGTAATACTATAATAGGGACTGTTCTGTCTTCTTACACGTTCTCTCAGTGTGCAGTCTGACATACAGCA
This sequence comes from Leptodactylus fallax, assembly GCA_947044405.1. Taxonomy (NCBI): domain Eukaryota; kingdom Metazoa; phylum Chordata; class Amphibia; order Anura; family Leptodactylidae; genus Leptodactylus; species Leptodactylus fallax. The sequence continues at coordinate 5,095 of CAMRHE010002172.1, read as the reverse complement.
TAAACCTTCTCTGTATTCCAAATAAACAGACTGTTTTTTCTGTAGTCTAACAATTTATTGGTCAACAGGTTGTAAATATGGTAATGTGATGATGATAATGATGATATTGATATGATATGTTGATATGGTAAAACAGATATGCTTGCATAAGGATAATGGAGCTTAAGTGTGGAGTAGTGCAAGAGATGGCATCCCAATGTCTTGTGGGCAGGTTTCTTGCTCCCACAATGCCTTGCTTTACCCAGAGTGCATTGTAGCTCCCATAATGCAATAGCTTCATAAGGGGAATTCAACAGGTAATGTAACTGAAAGACCACTACATGGTGCTATAACCTAATTAGAATATACATTAACACAAGTATGTAAAATGAGATGACAACACTTTTAACATCAGATTCTGATCCATTGGGCAGAACAGGAACTGTTGAATAATAAATGAAAACATATAATATAAAAGAAATCTCCATGATCTAGAGCTTGCCAGATTTGTCTTTCAGACATCTGGGAAAGCTGGGTAACATAGCACATGGCACTGTAATAAGGAATACTGAACACTACATTTACCTACATAAATCTACCTCCTTGCACTATAATCCCCTCATAGCATTCCAGGATTTCTCTTTCAGGATTTTGGGAAAGCTGGGTAACATACCAGATAATGCAGTAATAGGGACTACTTGCTCCCAAATCATGCCAAAGCTTGCTTGCTTGCTTTGCATTTCAGGATTCTGGGAAAGCTGGGCAGCATAGCATGTAGAGCTGTGATAGGGAATACTGGATACTACATTTATCTAAATACATCCAACTCCTTGCCAGATAATTGTGCCATATCATGTCAGATGTGCTTCTCGGGGTCCTGGGAAAGCTGGGTAACAGATCAGGTTTGCTGAGTTCTAAATATGCCTACGTAAATCCTCCACCTTCCTTAATGTACTGATGTATTTTTCAGGGTCCTGGGAAAGGTGAGTAACATACCAATCACTGCTGTAACACAGAATGCTGCAGAAGTAAAATCTACCTATATATAAACCTCTTTCTAAGTTATAACAGAGATTGCTAGTTTTCAGGAATCTGGGAAAGCTGGGTGTTCATCCATTACATCATTAGCTGGAATAGGAGCGAACCGCGGCCCTCTCCCGAACTTCCTGTCATGCTAGTGCTTGTAGCCGATCCTCAGGCGGTAATGGCACTGGACAGAGGCAGGACATGGCGTCTGCCCAATCTATGGCTGCAAGATTTCTGCTAAACTGCTCAAGCATCAGCGTACAGATAATCCTGCAGAAGAAGCTAAAGACGAACTATGTCATACAGTTCTTTGTATTATCCTTGATTCTCAGGGTTTAGTGTCCCTTTAAGGACGCAGCAAACATTTTTGCTTTTTTATCTCCTCTTCATAGACCAACATGTGTTTTGTTTCCCATTGACAGACTCAGAAAATTCTGATCTTTTAGTGGATAGATAACCGCTTCACCCCTGTGTGATTGTGTCTCCCCAAGAGAGTTGTCACTGCAGGGTACACCGCTAAATAGAATTATATAACGCATAAGAGTAAAAAAAGGAAAAGGCCGTAGAAAACGATAACGAAAATATATAAGTAAAATAGAAGTTGTATTGCGTATAACATTAAAATGCCAAAAAAGGCTAATCATTAAAAAATGTATAATATAAGAACAAAACGGGGAAGAATAACCCCAATGAGTGTGAGGGCACTTAATCCACACTCTGGACAGATATTACATGTATTATCCACCACACCCAGGTATTGCTATGTAATGAGCCGTGTGCAAATAACCAGGGCTTCAAACTCATTCACACTATGCAGTTAGTTGCAGCAATTTTTACCAACAGTCAAAATTAATTGTCAATATTGATAGTGTGTAAGTACCCCTACTACTAGTTCATGAGCCGGAGCAATACATCTCCAGATCACAGAATGGCGATTGTCATTGCTATAGTATAATGTATATGAATATAGCCATTTATATTATGCAGCCCAAGTTTATGAGGCTGAATACTGTAAGCGCAGCTGAGGAGGCGGGAAGTATAAAGCGCAGCCGAGGAGGAGGCGGGAAGTAATACGGCGCAGCCGAGGAGGAGGCGGGAAGTATAAAGCGCAGCCGAGGAGGAGGCGTGAAGTATAAAGCGCAGCCGAGGAGGAGGCGGGAAGTATAAAGCCCAGCCGAGGAGGAGGCGGGAAGTATAAAGCGCAGCCGAGGAGGAGGCGGGAAGTATAAAGCTCAGCCGAGGAGGAGGCGGGAAGTATAAAGCGCAGCCGAGGAGGAGGCGGGAAGTATAAAGCGCAGCCGAGGAGGAGGCGGGAAGTATAAAGCGCAGCCGAGGAGGAGGCGGGAAGTATAAAGCGCAGCCGAGGAGGAGGCGGGAAGTATAAAGCGCAGCCGAGGAGGAGGCGGGGAAGTATAAAGCGCAGCCTAGGGGGAGGCGGGAAGTATAAAGCGCAGCCGAGGAGGAGGGCGGGAAGTATAAAGCGCAGCCTAGGAGGAGGCGGGAAGTATAAAGCGCAGCCGAGGAGGAGGCGGGGAGTATAAAGCGCAGCCTAGGAGGAGGCGGGGAAGTATAAAGCGCAGCCTAGGAGGAGGCGGGAAGTATAAAGCGCAGCCTAGAAGGAGGCGGGAAGTATAAAGCACAGCCTAGGAGGAGGCGGGGAAGTATAAAGCGCAGCCGAGGAGGAGGGAAATATAAAGCGCAGCCTAGGAGGAGGGGGGAGCGCAGCCCAGGAGGAGGCGGGAAGTATAAAGCGCAGCCCAGGAGGAGGCGGGAAGTATAAAGCGCAGCCGAGGAGGAGGCGGGAAGTATAAAGCGCAGCCGAGGAGGAGGCGGGAAGTATAAAGCGCAGCCGAGGAGGAGGCGGGAAGTATAAAGCGCAGCCGAGGAGGAGGCGGGAAGTATAAAGCGCAGCCGAGGAGGAGGCGGGGAAGTATAAAGCGCAGCCGAGGAGGAGGCGGGAAGTATAAAGCGCAGCCGAGGAGGAGGCGGGAAGTATAAGCCCAGCCGAGGAGGAGGGCGGGAAGTATAAGCGCAGCCGAGGAGGAGGCGGGAAGTATAAGCGCAGCCGAGGAGGAGGCGGGAAGTATAAAGCGCAGCCGAGGAGGAGGCCGAGGGGAGGAGGCGGGAAGTATAAAGCGCAGCCGAGGAGGAGGCGGGAAGTATAAAGCTCAGCCGAGGAGGAGGCGGGAAGTATAAGCGCAGCCGAGGAGGAGGCGGGAGTATAAAGCGCAGCCGAGGAGGAGGCGGGGAGGTATGAGCGCAGCCTAGGGGGGGGGGGGGGGTGGGAAGCGCAGCCGAGGAGGAGGCGGGGGGTATAAAGCGCAGCCGAGGAGGAGGCGGGGAAGTATAAAGCGCAGCCTAGGAGGAGGCGGGAAGGGGCCTAGGAGGAGGCGAGAAGTATAAAGCGCAGCCTAGAAGGAGGCGGGAAGTATAAAGCACAGCCTAGGAGGAGGCGGGAAGTATAAAGCGCAGCCGAGGAGGAGGGAAGTATAAAGCACAGCCTAGGAGGAGACGGGAAGTGTAAAGCGCAGCCGAGGAGGAGGGAAGTATAAAGCGCAGCCTAGGAGGAGGCGGGAAGTATAAGCGCAGCCTAGAAGGAGGCGGGAAGTATAAAGCACAGCCTAGGAGGAGGCGGGAAGTATAAAGCGCAGCCGAGGAGGAGGGAAGTATAAAGCACAGCCTAGGAGGAGGCGGGAAGTATAAAGCACAACGGAGGAGGAAGGAAGTATAAAGCACAGCGGAGGAGGAGGCAAATATAAAGCATAGGCTTTAGCATGGCTCATAAACCAGGGATAGGTATAACTACACACTATAAATGTTGGCAATTAATTTTGACTTTCGGTAAAAATTGCAAAAATAACTGCATAGTGTGAATGAGTTTGAAGCCCTGCTTATTTGCACACGGCTCATTACATGTATATACCTGGGCGTGGTGGATAACAAATGTAATATCTGTCCAGAGAGTGGATTAGGGGACCGCACACTCATTGGGGCTATTCATCCCCTATTTGCTCTCATATTATACATTTTTTAATGATTGTCCTTTTTTTTGGCATTTTTAATGTTAGACGCAATAAAAGTTCTATTTTACTTATATATTTTCATTATTGTTGTCCACTGCGTTTTCCTTTGTCTCATTACTTTTACCATCCCCGTCTCCAGCACAGATTTATTGGGGATAAACAAAACTTTACCATAACCAATAGAGGAAAATCCGGAAACCATGAATAACATGAATTACAATAACTAAAGTGTAGCAGTTGTAGTGACCGTCAGGTCTCACCCTTCACACCCTATAGAAAATAAAAGCAGCAACCTAATCGGCTGCCACCGGCCAACCTCTCCATCATCACTTTGATAAAGCTCTTCCCAAGTGGTGAGTCGTCTAATTCACAGCATCACATAACCCAGAGCAGTCACCACCCCGCGTGCTGCCGGACGCTTCATGGAAGCATCATAACATTGCCTATACCATGATGGAGCCCGGGGGAGATATGTTACACTAGGTTCACACTGGCATTCGGCTTTCTGTCCTGCAGGTCCGCTTACTTAAAAAGCAGTTACTCGCAAAACCTATAGACTATAATGGCCTGGTTTTCAAACAGATTTAGGAACAGAATCCTCTAACAGAGTACAAACGTTGGTGTGAACCCAACCTAAATGTATTCAATAGGATTACTCACATCCCACGGCCTTCAATTATTATACTCTGAAGTGTGTATAACCCAGAATTTATTCATCTATTTTGCACCAGTACAGGAAGCCCAGCAAGCGCCGGGCATCAAAAAATTGTACGAAACTCATAACTGTTCCTCTCCACGGAAATCTTTAGTAAAAGGCGAAAGATTTATTCGGTCTGAAGAGAAACCAGAGTATACAGATAGTAGTGGCCGACACTACACGGGGTCTGTGCTCCGCTCAGCACACACAGGGAGAGGGCGGGATCCATGTCTGTGCTGTGTATCTGACATTCCTGTCACCTGGATACAATGTATCTCATCTGTTACTGAACTCCACAACAAACACCAAAGGAAATAAATACAAATTGAAACATGTAACAACGCAGCAGATGCATCCTGGGTAAATATGC
>CAMRHE010002171.1:0-10814 GCA_947044405.1 Leptodactylus fallax | reverse complement strand
CTCATCGCAGCTGTTAAACGTTTAAATGCCGCGGTTAAATGCAACTGTGGCATCTAAAGTGCGGGCAAAGCCATCTTTTAGCGATCGGCTATTGAATACTCCCAGACTTGTCATTGCCATAATAAATTGATTTTACTGTTCGCTGGGTTCAATGTCCCTAGGGGGTCTGAAAATAAAAGGAAAAGTTTTTAGAAGTATAAAAAACTTTTTTTTAACTCGGCCCCCTTTCCCTAGATCACAAAATCTAGGCGCTCAAAAATGCCCGAACTATTAAAATATAAAAATATTTATCCCATATGGTGAACGGTATAGCAGGGAAAAAAATCAAAATGGCCAAATGGCAATTTTTTTTTTTTAACACTTTGCCTCCTAAAAAAAAAAATAATATAAAGTGATCAAACCATCAGACCCTCCCCAAAATGGTATCAATAAAAATGTCTTCTAGTCCCGCATAAAAAGACACCTTATCCAGCTCCATACTTGTATATATGGAAAAGTTACAGGTGACACACTATGGCGACACAGATTTTTTTTTTCTATTTTGCAAAGTTTTTCATTTTTTAAAAAGTATCAAAACATTACAAATACTCTATAAATTTGGTATCGCTGTGATCGTCCTGACCCGCAGAATACAGGAAACATGTCATTTTTATCACGCAGTGAATGCCATAAAAATTAAACCCATATAAAAATTGGGGCAAATGCATTTTTTTTTCAATTCCATCTCATTCTGAATTTTTTTCCACCTTCCCAGTACATTGCACAGGAGAGTGAATAGCGCCATTACAAAGTACAATTTGTCCCGCATACAATAAACCATCACGTGAATCTGTGAACCGAAAAAAAAACAAAAAACATGGCTCTTGGAAGGTGGGGAGGAAAAAGCAGATATGCAAAAATGAAAATTGGCCGGGTCCTTGAGGGGTTAAGGGGGACTAAGATTGGGACCAGTATGGTGGCGCCTATGTGCTGCTGCCATATACAATGTAAGTGTCTTGGTTGTAATGGACCAAGGAATCTACAGGGGTGCTGTATAATACAGCTGGTACCCGCCGGGTATGGAGAGGGCGCAGCTCCTGAGTGACATCATGATGTAATAATAGGTTATGTGTTGCTCAGGGGTTAACCCCTTCCCACGGCAGTAATGTTTCGATTTTCATTTGTGACTCCCCGCCTTCCAAATACCATAACTTTATTATTTTTTTGTTCACAGAGTTGTATAAGGGCTTAGTCTTTGTGAGACAAATTGTACTTTGTAATGGTGTCATTTCATATTCTGTACAATGTACTGGGAAGCTAAAAAAATTCAGAATTTATAGGAATTAGAGAAAAACTGCATCTGTGTGACTTTCTTACGGGTTTTGTTTTCACGGCGTTCACTCTGCAGGCTAAATGACCTGTGTATTCTATGGGTCGGTACAATTACGGCAATACCAAATTTATACATACATACATATATATATATATATATATATATATATATATATATATATATATATTAACCCCTTTAAAAAAAAAATCCAAAACGGCATAAGGCATCTCTTTTTGAAGGGCCAGAGTTTCTTATTTATGCAGTTTTGGGGAAGGTGGATTGTTTTGATCACTTTTTATCCCAATTTTTATGGGAGGTGAAACAGCGAAGAAATGGTGGTTCTGCTCTTTTTCTAAGTATGAACGATCAATGACCATTCATTCCAGACAGAGATGGTCAAACCAGCGATCTGAGGGTCTTGGCACTTCCTCTACCGGCTGAGCTATAGAAGGCTTGTGTCCTGTACATGACAAAATCCCCCACAAAAAATGTATGGAGACCAACCAAAAATAGATACAAATCACAATAAAGTTTATTAATGTAAAATACATCCGACCAATAAATATTAAGTATGAGAAGGTAAAGAAGCAGCTGTGATACCAAACCCACTCCTCATCTAAGGGCGACACCAGCTCAGACACACGCACAAGTGCACATAGTAGTGAGAGGACATCGAATACACAATAATCCCCTACAGTAAATAGGCATCAATAGTATAAAAGTAATGAATAAGGTTTTTAGGATATAGAAACATCACCAATCCTACGTATAGACATAATGGAAGGTGCAGGAGCCGAGCGGGCCAGATGGAAATACAGGCGAGGAGAAACGCTGGAGACCCCGAGTCCTGTGTATAACCTGTTGTTGTCTCTCTGGTATATTCTACATTTCTACATAACACTGTATTTATAAAAAAGAAAATAACACAAAAAATCTTTTTAGTTTACATAAAAATACTGACAAGAATATTTTTAAGGAAATAGATTTGTACAAAATGAGAAGGTGTGAATGTGGCCTGAGGGTGACAGCACAGATAAGGTATAAGGGAAAGCTTTCACCTGCTCTGTGTGTATTTGACCCCCTGCCCTTATCTGCCTCCTGTCCTGTGGTGAGTGAGGAGCCGTAATTACCCTAATACAAGCTCCACTTCATGAAAATAGATAATGAATGGGGGAGGGTCTTCTTAATGAACAAAAGAATTGTTACATTTTAATTTCATATGTGGCAGAAAATTGTAGATAATCTGCATATAAAGTTATTGTCGTAGTTATTTAGAACAATTGAAAAAATCTCCTTCTAGCCGGAATTGAACCAGCGACCTAAAGATATCTGTGTTCACTCTACAGGCCTCCGCTCTACCAGCTGAGCTATCGAAGGCTTAAATTCATTGCTTTTCACTCAGATATAACACTGCATGTAATAAAAACAAAAATAGCACAACATTTTTTTTTTAAATTTTGACTTTTCACAAAAAAAAAAAAATATAAAAAAAGAATAATAAAAATAGTTTTGGGGAAAATTATTTAAACATAGAAGAAGCACTTTCCATACCGGGAGTCGAAACCGGGCTGCCTGGGTGAAAACCAGGAATCCTAACCGCTAGACCATATGGGAGAGATGACAAGCTAGTCTAGACAGGGCACTAAGACCCATCAGATTTCTCCAGTACCAGGGCCATCTGCTATTGGATGACCTTCTGTTCAGTATATTCTTGTGGCTTTCTCCAACATGACCATCTTCTTCCTATATAATCTGACATTGAGTGACTACAGCTACTGTCACATACAGACCATCCCAGCATGTGACGTAGTTGCGGCTGTCAGGGATTAATTCTCTCCACTCACTCAATTTTGCACTCATTCTTCATTCAGGCTACAAATAAAGTGTAAATTGTAACCCAACACAGTCCCCTGACCCCAAATACACAACTCCACCACTACTGACTTGCCAGGTTCATCAGAAACCTCCCCCACATCAGGCACAAACACATTTAAAAAAGATAATGGGGCCATAGAGCAACACAAAAAACCCCATTAAATTTAATGATTTAATACCCAAAGGGTTCAGTGCTATACAGAAAAAAGACAAATAAAAGAAGACAAGAAAAGCCAAACAGTTTTTAAAATAAAAGGGAGAAGCATAAAACCTGATAACAGAGTCCTTTTGTTTCCATGCAGCTTGGAGGGTCTCTCAGAATGGCCAACACCCAGCTTGTTGCTGCTCCACAAAGGTGTGACAAAGTTCCAAGGCATTCACAGTTTTTTTAAGTGAATCTCCTAGCTCAGGAGTAGGCAACCTTCGACACTCCAGCTGTTGTAAAACTACAACTCCCAGCATGCATATTTGCTCTGCTGTTCTTGGAACTCCTATGGAAGTGAATGCAGCATAATGGGACTTGTACTTTCACAGCAGCTGGAGTGCCAAAGGTTGCTGACCCCTGTCCTAGCTTGTGCTTAGCCACACCCCCTGTCAGGGTGTTCCTCATCTTGAAAAGCTGGGAAATTAATTTTTCCATCTGCGCCTGGGAAAGATGAGTACATATATATATATATATATATATATATATATATGATCATATGTATATGATTAGTCCTTCTCTGCATCCTTCTTTGTGTAACACACAGTGATGATGCCTCCTTAGTACCCTCACACAGTATAATACCCCCTTAGATGCCCTCACCCAGTACAATACCCCATTAGTACCCTCATACAGTAAAATGCCCATTTAGTGCCCTCACATAGTATAATTATCTGTTAGTGTCCCACAAAGTATAATATCCCTTTAGTGTCACACACAGTATAATACTCCCTTTGTGCCCTCACACAGTTTAATGTCTGCTTATTTTCACCACATAGTATAATGTCCCCTTAATAGTTCTACACGGTATCATGCCCCATTAGTGGCCCTTACTCAGTATAATTCCCCCATAATGATCCCCACATAGTATAATACCCCTTAGTGGTTCTTTGATACAAGCAGTGCCAGGCCGGTGTAGTCTCTGATTTGTAGCAGGCATAATGAAGTTATCCAGTCGCTCCTGTCTGCTGCAGAGGTCACAGGGTGAATAATGGAGAAGAACTGATGACCTCTGACCCCCCCATTGTATCCAGCTTTATCAGTACTGATGATATAGACAGAGATGATATCAGAACAAGTCACCAAGTGCCGGGATGGCTGAACAGTGCCCAAAATCTAAGCCTGTCCTGCTGGATCCAGGATGATTGGGAGACAAAAGATTCTCCCTGACGAGGTCCAGACAGTAGGAAGTCCTTATTGAAACTCTGCTTGGTAGGAGCCTTGAAACATGCCTAGGAAATGATGTACAGGACGAAGACCTATAGGTGACATTATATACCCCACAATATGCTCAGTACCCAAATCTACCAGTCCTGTAGAGGGGGCAGTGTTAGGACTCAGGCACAAGTATCCATCTAGTAGACCCTTCTATAGACCCAGACCTCCAGATCTGAGGAGACTATCCAGCCCTGAAATTACTGTAATCCTGTACATGGAGATCACATGATGAGCGCGGCAGGGATTTTAGGTCTGAGGAAACATTCCTACCAAGAATGTAATAGTGCGCCATTGATCATATGAGGATGTATGGAGAAGACTCAGGATTTGAGCTCTCTCCATATACAGCGGATGCCGCCCCTGCCGATAACAGCTGATAAAACTTTAGATGTCATGGTAAAACGCAACCACGGCATCTAAAGTGCGCACACTATGGCGACACAATTTTTTTTCTATTTCACAACGTTTTTCATTTTTTAAAAAGTATCAAAACATTACAAATACTCTATAAATTTGGTATCGCTGTGATCGTCCTAACCCGTAGAATACAGGTCATGTCATTTTCACCACATAATGAACACCATAAAAATTAGACCCATATGAAATTGGCGCAAATTAATTTTTTTTTCCAATTCTATCTAATTTTTCTTCCCAGTACATTGAATGGCGCCATTACAAAGTACTATTTGTCCCGCAAACAATAAGCCATCATGTGAGTCTGTGGACTGAGAAGGAAAAAATTTTGGTTCTTGGAAGGTGGGGAGGAAAAAACAGAAATGCAAAAAGGAAAATTGACTCGGTCCTTAAGGGGTTGGGGGGCTAAGATTGGGACCAGTATGGGGGTGCCTATGTGCTGCTGCCATATACAACCCCAATTCCAATTAAATTGGGACATTGTGTAAAACATAAATAAAAACAGAATACGATGATTTGCAAATCCTTTTCATTCTATATTCAATTGAATACACTACAAAGACAAGATATTTAATGTTCAAAAAGATAAACTTTATTTTTTTTTTTGCAAATATTTGCTCATTTTGAATTTGATGCCTGCAACACATTCCAAAAAAGCTGGGACAAGGGAAACAAAAGACTGGGAAAGTTGAGGAATGCTCAAAAACACCTGTTTGGAGCATTCCAGAGGTGAACAGGTTAATAGGAAACAGGTGAGTGTCATGATTGGGTATAAAGGCTCAGTCCTTCACAAGCAAGGATGGAGCGAGGTTCACCACAGATGGCACTGCATTAAAAACCGACATCATTCTGTAACAGACCACATGTCATGACCACATGGACTCAGGAACACTTCAGAAAACCATTGTCAGTGATGACAGTTCCTCACTATATCTACAAGTGCAAGTTAAAACTCTACTATGCAAAGTGAAAGCCTTATATCACCAACACCCAGAAACACCGCCGGCTTCTCTGGACCCGAGCTCATCTGAGATTTGACTGACGCAAAGTGTTAAAGTGTCCTGTGGTCTGACCAGTCCACATTTCAAATTGTTTTTGGAAATCATGGACGTCGTGTCCTCCGGGCCAAAGAGGAAAATGACTGTCCGGATTATCAGCGCAAAGTTCACAAGCCAGCATCTCTGATGGTATGGGGGTGTGTTAGTGCCCATGGCACATCTCTGATGGTATGGGGGTGTGTTAGTGTCCATGGCACATCTCTGATGGTATGGGGGGTGTTAGGCCATGGCCTCTCTGATGGTATGGGGGTGTGTTAGTGCCCATGGCACATCTCTGATGGTATGGGGGTGTGTTAGTGTCCATGGCACATCTCTGATGGTATGGGGGTGTGTTAGTGTCCATGGCACATCTCTGATGGTATGGGGGTGTGTTAGTGTCCATGGCACATCTCTGATGGTATGGGGGTGTGTTAGTGTCCATGGCACATCTCTGATGGTATGGGGGTGTGTTAGTGTACAATGCGCATCTCTGATGGTATGGGGGTGTGTTAGTGCCCATGGCACATCTCTGATGGTATGGGGGTGTGTTAGTGCATGTGGCACATCTCTGATGGTATGGGGGTGTGTTAGTGTACATGGCACATATCTGATGGTATGGGGTGTGTTAGTGTACATGGCACATCTCTGATGGTATGGGGGGTGTTAGTGTACATGGCACATCTCTGATGGTATGGGGGGTGTTAGTGTACATGGCGCATGTCTGATGGTATGGGGTGTGTTAGTGCCCATGGCCCGGGTAACTTGCATATCTGTGAAGGCACCATTAATGCGGAAAGGTACATATAGGTTTTGGAGTAACATATGCTGCCATCCAAGCGATATCTTTTTCAGGGACGTCCCTGCTTATTTCAAATTCTGCAGGTGTTACAACAGCGTGGCTTTGTAGTAAAAGAGTACGGGTACTAGACTGGCCTGCCTGCAGTACATACCTGTCTCCCACTGAAAATGTGTGGTGCATTATGAAGCGCAAAATACAACAACGGAGACCCCGGACTGAGGAGCAACTGAAGTTGTACATCAAGCAAGAATGGGTAAGAATTCCACCTACAAAGCTCCAACATTTCGTGTCCTCCCAAACACTTATTGAGTATTGTTACAAGGAAAGGTGATGTAACACCATGGTAAACAGGACCCGGGCCCAGGCTTTTGTTGCCCCTGGCCCAGCTTTTTTGGAACGTGTTGCAGGCATCAAATTCACAATGAGTGTTTGTTTTTTGCAAATATTCAAAGTTTATCCATTTGAAGATTAAATATCTTGTCTTTGTGGTGTATTCAATTGAATATACTGTAGGTTGAAAAGAATTTGTAAATCATCGTATTCTGATTTTATTTATGTTTTACACACAGTCCCAACTTCATTGGAATTGCGGTTGTAAGTGTCTTGGTTGCAATGGACCAAGGAATCTACAGGGGTGCTGTATAATACAGCTGGTACCCGCCGGGTATGGAGAGGGCGCAGCTCCTGAGTGACATCATGATGTAATAATAGGTTATGTGTTGCTGAGGGGTTAACCCCTTCCCACAGCAGTAATGTTTCGATTTTCATTTGTGACTCCCCGCCTTCCAAATGTCATAACTTTATTATTTTTTTGTTCACAGAGCTGTACAAGGACTGAGTTTTTGTGAGACAAATTGTACTTTGTAATGGTGTCATTTAATATTCTGTACAATGTACTGGGAAGCTGGAAAAAAAAAAAAATCAGAATTTAGAGGAATTAGAGAAAAACTGTATTTGCGTGACTTTCTTATGGGTTTTGTTTTCACGGCGTTCACTCTGCAGCCTAAATGACCTGTCACCTGTATTCTATGGGTGATACCAAATTTTTATATATATATATTTTATGTTTTAATCCCTTTAAAAAAATCCAAAACTGCATAAGGCGACTTTTTTTGAAGGGCCAGAGCTTTTTATTTATGCAGTTTTGGGGAAAGTGGATTGTTTTGATCACTTTTTATCCCAATTTTTATGGTGGTTCTTTTTCTAAGTATGAACCACAAACCCCATCCACAAGGCTCTCCATAATGCTGCACCTTCCTACATTTCCTCCCTCATCTCTGTCTATTGCCCAACCCGTACTCTCCGTTCACTCAATGACCTAAGACTAACATCCTCTATTATCAGAACCTCCCACGCTCGTATACAAGACTTCTCCCGAGTTGCACCACTTCTCTGGAATGCTCTATCCCAGACTATTAGATTAACCCCAAATTTCTACTTTGGGTTCTTCTTTACCTCATTCACCAAGGCTCTTCTCCCGCGATTGCTCAGTTTGCCTGGACAGCCAGGTCTAGGAAGGGTTCTGGTCGTCCCAAACTTCTTCCATTTAAGGATTATGGAGGCTGCTGTGCTCTTAGGAACCTTGAGTGCTGCAGAAATTATTTTGTCCTTGCCACAATTCTGTCTCTGAGCTCCTTGGGCACTTCCTTTGACCTCATGATTCTCATTTGATTCTCAAACTCATTGAATTTTAATCTGAATTTAGAAGATCTGAATATAATGATGTAGTTTTAGCAATTTAAAAAAGTTCCTTTGAGCCAGCGACCTAAGGATATCTGTGTTCACTCTACAGTCCTCCGCTCTACCAGCTGAGTTATCGAAGGATTGTGTCTTGGGTTTAACCTCTTGTTGTCACCCTGGAATTTTCTGCATGTCCACATAACACTGTATGTAAATAATTGCCATGAAAAAACAAAAATGACAAAGAAAAATGTGTTATTGTTTGTCAGTAAAATTCAGAGTTTTGACAAAAATACTGATGTTACAAATTTTTGGAAAAGAGATTTAGACAAAAGAAGCACTTTCCATACCGGGAGTCGAACCCGGGCCGCCTGGGTGAAAGCCAGGAATCCTAACCGCTAGACCATATGGGACAGATAGTGAGCTGAGTCAGGGGTGTTGCTATGGGAGATACAGAGGTAGCAACGTTTCCCTAAAACGTACCCTCCTCTGTTAACGCTCCCGCATTACCCCACAGGATATGATGCCGTATCAGACTAGCTTTATATGTCCAGGCACCATCTGCACGTTACAGGACACGACTGGTGACGGCTCCTACAGCTTTATATATGTGTAATGACAGTAACCTCTATTACACAATTGTCTGACCATTGTACAAGCAATGCTACCTCCTGTGTCACCCCCTCTACCTCATAGATTGTAAGCTCTTGTGTCACCCCCTCTACCTCATAGATTGTAAGCTCTTGTGTCACCTCCTCTACCTCATAGATTGTAAGCTCTTGTGTCACCTCCTCTACCTCATAGATTGTAAGCTCTTGTGTCACCCCCTCTACCTCATAGATTGTAAGCTCTTGTCACCTCCTCTACCTCATAGATTGTAAGCTCTTGTGTCACCTCCTCTACCTCATAGATTGTAAGCTCTTGTGTCACCTCTACCTCATAGATTGTAAGCTCTTGTGTCACCTCCTCTACCTCATAGATTGAAAGCTCTTGTGTCACCCCCTCTATCTCATAGATTGTAAGCTCTTGTGTCACCTCCTCTACCTCATAGATTGTAAGCTCTTGTGTCACCTCCTCTACCTCCTCTGTGTGAATTGACTATTTCTTTGTAATGTATCTCTTTGTCTGTACTAGAACCCTACAAACTGTACAGTGCTGCGGAATATGTTGGCGCTATATAAATAAAGTGTATTATTATTATGTGCTAGGCGTAGAATGGATGGGTCCTGCCTACAAAGACGATCAAGGGGAGAAGGAATGGAGCCGTCTCGCTCACTTGTTGTCACTGCTAATTAGATTTTGCCAAATATGCTGGTGACACCATTTCATGTGAGTACGGAGAGACCTAGTCCCTACACGTGTATCTGCAGGGCCATGGCTAATTATGTGTTTGCAGATCTTGCACCTTGCCATGGATGACCGTGCGTGGCTGCTTTGTTTTTTCGTGGCTAGTAGTTACTCACAGCATTAGACTTCATCTAATGTTGTTCCCCATTCCCACAAAGACATCTATTATTTACCCATAGCAGCTCCTTCCTTCACTGTGAAGATAGTTTTTTTTTTCTCCACACGTTCCTCACACTCGAAAGGAGAACTCCTCAATCTGAACCATTTTCTCCAGACAAGGGAGCAAGAAAACTGGGAAATGCTCCTGTCTGTGTATTCATCCACTGTAGCTTTACTCATATATTGTGGATCTCTGGAGCTCTATTATCCGCCCTCGGGGCCGTATTGCCGGAAGCCCTGAGGCTCACGCGACAACTGAGACCAATCTCTGGCCATGGTAAGAAACTGCTGAGGACACCGATTGGTCTCAGCGGTCATCTGAGCCTCAGGGCTTCTGGCAACATGACCCTGGCACAAGATGGAAAGGTAAGTACACTTGTCTTTATTGTACACCTCCCCAGGCTGCCCCTCCAAATCCTGGACAACCCTTTACCTTATTTACTAAAAGGTGTTTGCAGTGCGAAGCGAATCGCTGCCAAAAGACTGCAGCAGAAACGCATCGCTTTTTTTTCCTGCAGTGTTTTCACAGAAAGTTCGCAGAGTTTTCCTCTGAGTGCTAATATTATATTGCTAAGGTCCCAGAATACAATATGTAGAGACTCAAAAACAGTTTTAGTTACCTTCGCTCACCTCTCCTGGGCATCCTGGCAGAGTCCGGCGATCCCCCAGCGTCTTCTTCCCCGGGGTCACCGCTGAGTTCTGTGATTGGCGTGGGGTGCACCAACATCATATTGGTGGGGCCATACTGTGTGGGGCCATTGTGGGCGTATA
>CAMRHE010002170.1:0-10883 GCA_947044405.1 Leptodactylus fallax | reverse complement strand
TATAGTAGTGATATTCTTGTACATAGGAGGTAGTATTATAGTAGTTATATTCTTGTACATAGGAGTAGTATTATAGTAGTTATATTCTTGTACATAGGAGCAGTATTATAGTAGTTATATTCTTGTACATAGGAGTAGTATTATAGTAGTTATATTCTTGTACATAGGAGCAGTATTATAGTAGTTATATTCTTGTAAATAGGAAAAGTATTATAGTAGTTATATTCTTGTACATAGGGGCAGTATTATAGTAGTTATATTCTTGTACATAGCAGCAGTATTATAGTAGTTATATTCTTGTACATAGGAGGTAGTATTATAGTAGTTATATTCTTGTACATAGGAGCAGTATTATAGTAGTTATATTCTTGTACATAGGAGCAGTATTATAGTAGTTATATTCTTGTACATAGGAGGTAGTATTATAGTAGTTATATTATTGTACATAGGAGCAGTATTATAGTAGTTATATTCTTGTACATAGGAGCAGTATTATAGTAGTTATATTCTTGTACATAGGGGGCAGTATTATAGTAGTTATATTCTTGTACATAGGAGCAGTATTATAGTAGTTATATTCTTGTACATAGGAGGTAGTATTATAGTAGTTATATTCTTGTACATAGGAGCAGTATTATAGTAGTTATATTCTTGTACATAGGGGGCAGTATTATAGTAGTTATATTCTTGTACATAGGAGGTAGTATTATAGTAGTTATATTCTTGTAAATAGGAGCAGTATTATAGTAGTTATATTCTTGTACATAGGGGGCAGTATTATAGTAGTTATATTCTTGTACATAGGAGTAGTATTATAGTAGTTATATTCTTGTACATAGGAGCAGTATTATAGTAGTTATATTCTTGTACATAGGAGCAGTATTATAGTAGTTATATTCTTGTACATAGGGGGCAGTATTATAGTAGTGATATTCTTGTACATAGGAGGTAGTATTATAGTAGTTATATTCTTGTACATAGGAGTAGTATTATAGTAGTTATATTCTTGTACATAGGAGCAGTATTATAGTAGTTATATTCTTGTACATAGGAGTAGTATTATAGTAGTTATATTCTTGTACATAGGAGCAGTATTATAGTAGTTATATTCTTGTAAATAGGAACAGTATTATAGTAGTTATATTCTTGTACATAGGGGCAGTATTATAGTAGTTATATTCTTGTACATAGCAGCAGTATTATAGTAGTTATATTCTTGTACATAGGAGGTAGTATTATAGTAGTTATATTCTTGTACATAGGAGTAGTATTATAGTAGTTATATTCTTGTACATAGGAGCAGTATTATAGTAGTTATATTCTTGTACATAGGAGTAGTATTATAGTAGTTATATTATTGTACATAGGAGCAGTATTATAGTAGTTATATTCTTGTAAATAGGAACAGTATTATAGTAGTTATATTCTTGTACATAGGGGCAGTATTATAGTAGTTATATTCTTGTACATAGGAGTAGTATTATAGTAGTTATATTCTTGTACATAGGAGCAGTATTATAGTAGTTATATTCTTGTACATAGGAGCAGTATTATAGTAGTTATATTCTTGTACATAGGGGGCAGTATTATAGTAGTGATATTCTTGTACATAGGAGGTAGTATTATAGTAGTTATATTCTTGTATATAGGAGCAGTATTATAGTAGTTATATTCTTGTACATAGGGGGCAGTATTATAGTAGTTATATTCTTGTACATAGGAGCAGTATTATAGTAGTTATATTCTTGTACATAGGAGTAGTATTATAGTAGTTATATTCCTGTACATAGGAGCAGTATTATAGTAGTTATATTCTTGTACATAGGGGGCAGTATTATAGTAGTTATATTCTTGTACATAGGAGCAGTATTATAGTAGTTATATTCTTGTACATAGGAGCAGTATTATAGTAGTTATATTCTTGTACATAGGAGCAGTATTATAGTAGTTATATTCTTGTACATAGGGGGCAGTATTATAGTAGTTATATTCTTGTACATAGGAGTAGTATTATAGTAGCTATATTCTTGTATATAGGAGCAGTATTATAGTAGTTATATTCTTGTACATAGGAAGTAGTATTATAGTAGTTATATTCTTGTACATAGGAGTAGTATTATAGTAGTTATATTCTTGTACATAGGAGTAGTATTATAGTAGTTATATTCTTGTACATAGGAGTAGTATTATAGTAGTTATATTCTTGTACATAGGAGCAGTATTATAGTAGTTATATTTTTGTACATAGGAGCAGTATTATAGTATTTATATTCTTGTATATAGGCGTAGTATTATAGTAGTTATATTCTTGTACATAGGAGTAGTATTATAGTAGTTATATTCTTGTACATAGGAGCAGTATTATAGTAGTTATATTCTTGTACATAGGGGCAGTATTATAGTAGTTATATTCTTGTACATAGGAGTAGTATTATAGTAGTTATATTCTTGTACATAGGAGCAGTATTATAGTAGTTATATTCTTGTACATAGGAGTAGTATTATAGTAGTTATATTCTTGTACATAGGTGCAGTATTATAGTAGTTATATTCTTGTACATAGGAGTAGTATTATAGTAGGTATATTCTTGTACATAGGAGTAGTATTATAGTAGTTATATTCCTGTACATAGGAGCAGTATTATAGTAGTTATATTCTTGTACATAGGGGCAGTATTATAGTAGTTATATTCTTGTACATAGGAGTAGAATTATAGTAGTTATATTCTTGTACATAGCAAGTAGTATTATAGTAGTTATATTCTTGTACATAGGAAGTAGTATTATAATAGTTATATTCTTGTACATAGGAGCAGTATTATAGTATTTATATTCTTGTATATAAGCGTAGTATTATAGTAGTTATATTCTTGTACATAGGAGTAGTATTATAGCAGTTATATTCTTGTACATAGGAGGCAGTATTATAGTAGTTATATTCTTGTACATAGGAGTGGTATTATAGTAGTTATATTCTTGTACATGGGGTAGTATTATAGTAGTTATATTCTTGTACATAGGAGCAGTATTATAGTAGTTATATTCTTGTACATAGAGGGCAGTATTATTGTAGTTATATTCTTGTACATAGGAGTAGTATTATAGTAGATATATTCTTGTATATAGGCATAGTATTATAGTAGTTATATTCTTGTACATAGGAGCAGTATTATAGTAGTTATATTCTTGTACATAGGAGGCAGTATTATAGTAGTTATATTCTTGTACATAGGAGTAGTATTATAGTAGTTATATTCTTGTACATAGGAGTAGTATTATAGTAGTTATATTCTTGTACATAGGAGGTAGTATTATAGTAGTTATATTCTTGTACATAGGAGGTAGTATTATAGTAGTTATATTCTTGTACATAGGAGTAGTATTATAGTAGTTATATTCTTGTACATAGGAGGTAGTATTATAGTAGTTATATTCTTGTACATAGAAGCAGTATTATAGTAGTTATATTCTTGCACATAGGGGCAGTATTATAGTAGTTATATTCTTGCACATAGGGAACAGTATTATTTTAAATATATTCTTCTGATGTGTTTATCTTACATTGGATTGTGTAGATTTGATATAATATAGATATATTTTTATAAATATCTAATTTTCTGGTAATTTGTAAAGTAGATTATTTTTTCCTTCAATAAACCGCCTTAGTGTTTCTGAGACTTATAATACATATAATAATCTGACTTTTCATTCTGTAATACATTTTTAGTCACCTCCTTCCCCTACAAGTGACTCCAGTCTAGAACATTCACCGTCCTTCATCTCTTATCATGGAATATTCTATGAGTCTCGGATATTTCTATGTCACGTCCTTATATGGATACATTCTTGGTACTATTTTGCACCTTTCTCTTCTATACAATTTTAGGAATCTTGGATGTTGTTGCTTCTTTGTTTTCTGATATAATTCTGATCCATTGCCAAGTGTCCCGGAGCTTTCTTGGATCCTGGGGAGATTCCTCTTGTGTCTTGTGGGTGTCGCTCTGTTGGGTCTTCATTTCTTAGTTCTTTTGTGTTTCTCAGTCATTCCAGGCATTGATGTGGGTGTAAAGAATCCCGATTATTTCAGTCACCTACAATATTTCTCTCACATTGTCTGATACATATTTTAGTTGCTTCTCCAGCCACATTTGGATTTCTTCTTCCTAGTGGTGCATTGTGGGATATCTGACAATATTAACTCATCGCTGATCTCTTGGATCACATTCCCAGAGACTTTACCTTTGTCTTGAATTTGATCAAAGAGAACACAATTTGGAAATTTTTGCAAAAACAGAGACTATAGGGCAGATTTATGGCATTTCGTAGTAAAGGTCCCGACTGACGCAGGGCACAGCAGATTTATGAAGAGACTCCGACCTCTTCACCATAGCTAGAACGGTCATAGATGTCTGTTATAAGTTACGTCAGGTAACTGGTGTGAGTTCTAATAAATATTTTGGGTCAAGACATCCTTGTCCCGACCCATCCTGCTCCATGCCCCGCCCACAGCGTGGTGAGTGAGGGGCACAATGGGGGTTGTGGCACAGGAAAGGGCCGTGCGCCAAATGGGTGCCCCAATATCATCCCTCTTCTTGATAAATGTCCCCCGTAACGTCCAATAACACTTCATAGGTATAACATATCACCAATGGCCGACCACCTTGGTGCCCTACATGCATATGCCAACTGAAGGTAAGGCTATAATGTGTTCGTGCCCCAAAAAGCAGGTCTGAGCCGATCTCATCTTATAGGACATATCCCACAATGCACCAGAACAGAACAGGCTTTGTACAGACCCAGATCCAGCTGGGGGTGACAGCACCTTAAATGATATCAGAAAGCCAATAGACTGTTGAGAGCAGCTCTGGAGGTGACCGGAGCATTAGACATGACTGGCGTTCCATATAAGTGTATTCAAATATTTTGTAAAGTGCAACAAATTGGCTCCGTCCCATGTGTGAGCTCTGGAGAAGTTAGCCTTCCTTTAGGGGCTACTAGCTGACAAATTTATGATGATGAATGGAGGAAGCCAAGGGAGGGGGATGACCAAACAGAATCGTGTTATAGCGGCTTAGTTTACGGCGGTGTTATATAAGCCATAGCACTCCCGACCCCGATGCTGCGGTGCGGGGTGGATCCCCATACACTCACATACATCGCACATTCCCCGCACTGACAGTCTCATAACATCACCTCACCACATAGCAGTTGCTCGGAGGTGCGGGGATTACACGTCCACTATTGCATAACCCGCTGGCTCAGGACGCGGGGTCTTTATTTCTCAGTAATGATGTTGTGACTAAATCCACACAAAGTTCTTGTGCCAAGAGCTCCGTCTGCAGCCGATGGGATGTGCTGCCTTCGTTTGATCGTCTTGTCATAAAACCTCACGGCCATAAAAACACATTAAACACAGAAAACACATTCACCATTTATATGCAATTGTATGAAAGAGAAATGTGAGCGGCAGAAACAAGAACATCCGAAAGCCCTTGTATGATTCATATCTGTACTATGTCTCATTCAAGGTGGGATCGATTGTGGTCAGGTCTGGGTGAAAGGGGCTAGACAGGACCCCAAGCAGCTACATCACTGGAAGGAGCTAAGGGGTGCCCCCCAGAATCTGCTGGTATGGATACCATTGGTCCCCTAGGGTGTATATATATATCCATGTGCATTTAGGTCATGTATCAGGACATCGAGTTCTGTGTATTTATAAGGTATAGAATATAAAGTGAGATTCCACTGACTATTATCCCCAACAGTGAATCTCACACATGGTGAACTGTTTAACCCAATGTATCCCAAGGAGTGCAGAGCAGCAAACCAATATAACACATGAACCGTACACCAAATAGACCAAACAACTCACTATATATCCAGATGTAAACCAATAAGTCAATCATTATTATCTCCAGAGCTGCACTCACTATTCTGCTGGTACAGTCACTGTGTACATACATTTCATTACTTATCCTGTACTGATCCTGAGTTACATCCTGTATTATACTCCAGAGCTGCACTCACTATTCTGCTGGTGCAGTCACTGTGTACATACATTACATTACTTATCCTGTACTGATCCTGAGTTACATCCTGTATTATACTCCAGAGCTGCACTCACTATTCTGCTGGTGCAGTCACTGTGTACATACATTACATTACTTATCCTGTACTGATCCTGAGTTACATCCTGTATTATACTCCAGAGCTGCGCTCACTATTCTGCTGGTGCAGTCACTGTGTACATACATTACATTACTTATCCTGTACTGATCCTGAGTTACATCCTGTATTATACTCCAGAGCTGCGCTCACTATTCTGCTGGTACAGTCACTGTGTACATACATTACATTACTTATCCTGTACTGATCCTGAGTTACATACTGTATTATACTCCAGAGCTGCACTCACTATTCTGCTGGTGCAGTCACTGTGTACATACATTACATTACTTATCCTGTACTGATCCTGAGTTACATCCTGTATTATACTCCAGAGCTGCGCTCACTATTCTGCTGGTACAGTCACTGTGTACATACATTACTTATCCTGTACTGATCCTGAGTTACATCCTGTATTATACTCCAGAGCTGCACTCACTATTCTGCTGGTACAGTCACTATGTACATACATTACATTACTTATCCTGTACTGATCCTGAGTTAAATCCTGTATTATACTCCAGAGCTGCACTCACTATTCTGCTGGTACAGTCACTGTGTACATACATTACATTACTTATCCTGTACTGATCCTGAGTTACATCCTGTATTATACTCCAGAGCTGCACTCACTATTCTGCTGGTACAGTCACTATGTACATACATTACATTACTTATCCTGTACTGATCCTGAGTTACATCCTGTATTATACTCCAGAGCTGCACTCACTATTCTGCTGGTACAGTCACTGTGTACATACATTACATTACTTATCCTGTACTGATCCTGAGTTACATCCTGTATTATACTCCAGAGCTGCGCTCACTATTCTGCTGGTGCAGTCACTGTGTACATACATTACATTACTTATCATCCTGTACTGATCCTGAGTTACATCCTGTATTATATTCCAGAGCTGCGCTCACTATTCTGCTGGTACAGTCACTGTGTACATACATTACATTACTTATCCTGTACTGATCCTGAGTTACATCCTGTATTATACTCCAGAGCTGCACTCACTATTCTGCTGGTACAGTCACTGTGTACATACATTACTTATCCTGTACTGATCCTGAGTTATATCCTGTATTATACTCCAGAGCTGCGCTCACTATTCTGCTGGTACAGTCACTGTGTACATACATTACATTACTTATCCTGTACTGATCCTGAGTTATATCCTGTATTATACTCCACAGCTGCGCTCACTATTCTGCTGGTGCAGTCACTGTGTACACACATTACATTACTTATCCTGTACTGATCCTGAGTTACGTCCTGTATTATACTCCAGAGCTGCGCTCACTATTCTGCTGGTGCAGTCACTGTATATATACATTACATTACTTATCCTGTACTGATCCTGAGTTACATCCTGTATTATACTCCAGAGCTGCGCTCACTATTCTGCTGGTACAGTCAGTGTGTACATACATTACATTACTTATCCTGTACTGATCCTGAGTTACATCCTGTATTATACTCTAGAGCTGTGCTCACTATTCTGCTGGTGCAGTCACTGTGTACATACATTACATTACTTATCCTGTACTGATCCTGAGTTATATCCTGTATTATACTCCAGAGCTGCACTCACTATTCTGCTGGTGCAGTGACTGTGTACATACATTACATTACTTATCCTGTATTATACTCCAGAGCTGCACTCACTATTCTGCTGGTACAATCACTGTGTACATACATTACATTACTTATCCTGTACTGATCCTGAGTTACATCCTGTATTATACTCCAGAGCTGCGCTCACTATTCTGCTGGTGCAGTCACTGTGTACATACATTACATTACTTATCCTGTACTGATCCTGAGTTACATCCTGTATTATACTCCAGAGTGCCTCACTATTCTGCT
Organism: Leptodactylus fallax; assembly: GCA_947044405.1. Classification (NCBI taxonomy): domain Eukaryota; kingdom Metazoa; phylum Chordata; class Amphibia; order Anura; family Leptodactylidae; genus Leptodactylus; species Leptodactylus fallax. Next base: position 2,842 of record CAMRHE010002170.1, on the reverse strand, counting down.
GGTACAGTCACTGTGTACATACATTACATTACTTATCCTGTACTGATCCTGAGTTACATCCTGTATTATACTCCAGAGCTGCGCTCACTATTCTGCTGGTGCAGTCACTGTGTACATACATTACATTACTTATCCTGTATTATACTCTAGACCTGTGCTCACTATTCTGCTGGTACAGTCTGGAGTGTGGTACAAAGTTGATTCTTCCTAGAATACAAACCACTAGATCCAGCTCTGTGCAGACACCGGCCAAGCAGGATGTTGTAGTAGATTTCAGCTCTGCAGGATTGTGAATGTAGTTCTAGAATTTAACCTGGTGATAACAGAGAATGATGGAGGTTCCCTGTAGACTTTGGGGAGGGGGCTGCACACTGGGTAGGGGTGCCCTAAGTCAAACAGCCCCATTAATATCATTTATCTCACTAAGTACTTCACAGCTGTAATTTACTGTCCTGACTAATGGTTCCCAGTGCCAGCAGACATATGAGCAGGCGTTTCAATGAGCTGCAGCGCGTCCTCTAGTGACATCCATATAAATAAAGTTAATGTCTATAAAACGATCATTGCCCCCTGCGCCCTCCGACTCTCTGCTCTTGTTATGAAAAGTCGACATCTTTGTGCCAGATGTTCCACAACACGAGTCCTGTCAATCATCCACATGAGGCCTCTCTGTATACAAGACATAAACTCAGGAACAGCCGGGAGAGCCGCACTCTGCTCCGAATGTTTGATTCTCTGCCGGAGACTTATCTGTCGATATTCTGTGTTTAGATAACTATAGAGGGAAGAAAAACAGAGATTATAGAGATTACTGAGAAAGAGACTCCGAAAATCAGAAGAATCCCTCTACATGTGCAAATCCTCACTTCTAGTGTCAAACTGCGCAAAATTGTGTCCAGTTATAAAAACAGAATAATCAAAGAGGTACAGATGTATCAGAGCGGAACTGTGTATATACAGAATAGTGAGCGCAGTATAAAAATATAATGTAATTTTCACAGTGACTGTACCAGAGTGGAGCTGACAATACAGGATATAACTCAGAATCAGTACAGGATAAGTAATGTAATGTATGTACACAGTGACTGTACCAGCAGAATAGTGAGTGCAGCTCTGGAGTATAATACAGGATGTAACTCAGGATCAGTACAGGATAAGTAATGTAATGTATGTACACACTGACTGCACCAGCAGAATAGTGAGCGCAGCTCTGGAGTATAATACAGGATGTAACTCAGGATCAGTACAGGATAAGTAATGTAATGTATGTACACAGTGACTGTACCAGCAGAATAGTGAGCGCAGCTCTAGAGTATAATACAGGATGTAACTCAGGATCAGTACAGGATAAGTAATGTAATGTATGTACACAGTGACTGCACCAGCAGAATAGTGAGCGCAGCTCTGGAGTATAATACAGGATGTAACTCAGGATCAGTACAGGATAAGTATGTAATGTATGTACACAGTGACTGTACCAGCAGAATAGTGAGTGCAGCTCTGGAGTATAATACAGGATGTAACTCAGGATCAGTACAGGATAAGTAATGTAATGTATGTACACAGTGACTGTACCAGCAGAATAGTGAGTGCAGCTCTGGAGTATAATACAGGATAAGTAATGTAATGTATGTACACAGTGACTGCACCAGCAGAATAGTGAGTGCAGCTCTGGAGTATAATACAGGATGTAACTCAGGATCAGTACAGGATAAGTAATGTAATGTATGTACACAGTGACTGTACCAGCAGAATAGTGAGTGCAGCTCTGGAGTATAATACAGGATGTAACTCAGGATCAGTACAGGATAAGTAATGTAATGTATATATACAGTGACTGCACCAGCAGAATAGTGAGCGCAGCTCTGGAGTATAATACAGGATGTAACTCAGGATCAGTACAGGATAAGTAATGTAATGTATGTACACAGTGACTGTACTAGCAGAATAGTGAGCGCAGCTCTGGAGTATAATACAGGATGTAACTCAGGATCAGTACAGGATAAGTAATGTAATGTATGTACACAGTGACTGTACCAGCAGAATAGTGGTGGCTCTGGAGTATAATACAGGATGTAACTCAGATCAGTACAGGGTAAGTAATGTAATGTATGTACACAGTGACTGTACCAGCAGATGTGAGCGCAGCTCTGGAGTATAATACAGGATGTAACTCAGGATCAGTACAGGATAAGTAATGTAATGTATGTACACGTGACTGTACCAGCAGAATAGTGAGCGCAGCTCTGAGTATAATACAGGATGTAACTCAGGATCAGTAAAGGATAAGTAATGTAATGTATGTACACAGTGACTGCACCAGCAGAATAGTGAGCGCAGCTCTGGAGTATAATACAGGATGTAACTCAGGATCAATACATAGACTGGTTATGTAACTATTTTGTATATGTGATGTGTATGATGTAATACTGCAGAGATGACATCTTGTAGTCACTGACGTCCTCTTGCAACATTGTATCTGTATTTCTTGGCAGGAGATTTGTTGTGGAGGATCATCATCTGGCTTGTCATCTGGGTTGCACATGTTGACTGATCAGGGGCATTTGGGTGACTATAACTGAAGCTCCTGGGTGTCCAGGAGCGGAAACTTCCTTATAGATTGTCTATAAAGGTGGCTCAGAGCAACCGTATAAACCCAGAGCTGAGCAATGTGAGACACATCATAAAAGATAATGTTACAGATATGAACTATAAAACGTCATCAAGTGTCAAGAAGAATCAGGCCCAGGACCCCCAGAGCATCTGCTGGGCTCGGGGTCACTGGCAGACACACGCTGCTGATCTCACATCCAGTTCTGTAGAATTGGTAACAAATGTTTCA
>CAMRHE010002169.1:0-10904 GCA_947044405.1 Leptodactylus fallax | reverse complement strand
AAGGGAAATGTGAAGGATTAGTCAGAGACGTCACCTGTAAGTCACAGAATGTTACTGCACTGTATTCACCTAAATGATAGAGGATAAATACCTGAGTGATGGGGGTCTGTCTGCTGAGACCCCACTGAGCCTGAGAATTGGGTTTTTTCCCCCCACTGGGTGGGAGGTCTATGGTCATGTGATACACGGTCTATGGTCATGCGATACACGGTCCATGGTCATGCGATACACAGTCTATGGTCATGTGATACAGCGGTCTATGGTCATGTGATACACGGTCTATGGTCATGTGATATACGGTCCATGGTGTTGTGGTGGACACACAGGTCCTATTTCAGTGCCTGCAAAATCCTGACAATTATTATTATTATTGACATTTTGCAGAAGAAAGTTCTCACCTTGGCTCGGGCAGATCTTTGCACAATAACATATTATGCTGATCCGAGTTATGAAGCTGATAGACATTGTATTAGGCTGAGCCTCGAGTATGACCTATGACATACACTGTAGGCAGACTGGGGCCCTTATTAGGTATATGGCTGCCATATAACAGCAGGGCTATCTGTGACTACATTTGTGGGGTTCCAATGATGCCCTCTCTCTCCAAAACCATGTTAATGCCACAGTCACTATTGACTTCAGCATCTAAAAGGTTAACTACTCAGGATCTGAGCACATTAAAAGCAGGAGTCGGTGGTGAGTACAACAGACAGCAGCTTGGGTCACCAATACTGACACCGATACATATGCTGTAAAAGTCATGTATGGCGCTGACTAAGGAGGTAATACACATTGTATACACTCACGCTTGTATTTCATTGTGCACATAACCTCAGTATCAGACCCAGTAGAGGGTGGACATTCTTATGCACACTCATATTCACTATATATTGTGATATTCTGTCAATTGAGATGTCTATACTATGTATCTCTTTGTGTATCCACCCAGTGGTTGTGATGAGAGCTGGGGTCGTCAAGGGTTTATACCATAAGAAAGAGAGGAGGGAATTTATTAAGACTAGATGAAAGACTCACCAGAATTAGTCAGCGACCTCTTAGTAGCGCTATCACATGTAGATGTGCATGATGCCAAATTTAACCCATTCAGGAACTGCTGTAGATTTGTGATATAACTCATGGAGTGAGTTGTTATAGTCCGCTTAAGGATGTGAGAGACTATTTTAGGCTTAGTGGTAAGAAGTTCACATTGCAAGATTTTTGCATTTTTTTTAAATATAGATAACATGGAAAAATAAAATAAATCAGCAACATTATTTTAAAAAAATGTTTAATTTTGAATCTCTTGTAGTGTAGATTCACACTTTTTGTGAATATTCAGAGAGAATGTGCCTTAATTAAAATGAATGATTTTTGGAAAGTTTTTATTTTAAGTATATGTTTCTTAATTTATGCAGATTTTTAAAAAATATTTTCATGCCACTATCGATATATGAAAAACTCTGATACAGTGGTACTTCTCTGGTAGCTGTGGCCTGGTGGGAGGATGTATAATGTATCGACACCCTTTGTAAGACAGTCCCCCCAGCCAAAGCATCTTGTTTTATACAACTAGAGATGAGCCAGTTTCTCAATAGTTCGATTCGAAGTTCCAAAAATTTGCTTCGACCCGAATTACTTCGCAGCGAATAAACAGCTATTTCCAGCCTACAAAGAGTCGGGTGGGGAGGCAAAATGCCGGAAGCCCTTGGATGCCGCGGTCATGTCTCTCTCTATCTCTCTGTTTTTGCCTCCTATCTCTTTCTTTTCTTCCTCCTATCTCTCTGTATCTTTCTTCCTATCCTACTTTATTCTGCCTCTTATCCCTCTGTGTTTTTCTCTAGTTCTGGAGCACACACACAGAGTCTCCGGGGAGAATGAAGGGTGCTGGGTGTCAGACCTCCACAATTTGATATTTATGACCTATTCTAAAAATAGATTATCCATATGTATAACCAGGAAAACACCTATGACCTAGAGAGATGCTGCTGTGTGAACAGGTCCCTCTGACTGCCATGTCCTATGTGAAGGTAAGCCACAATCCTGGTCTGCTAAAGTAATGAGAAAGTCTTCATGGGATATTGGTGGCCAAACACAACCCCCATTAATAAAGTCATTGTGCCTAACCACAAGTCTATGAATTGGGGGAGGAGGGGAGACATGTCTCCATCTGACAGGATAAATTTATATATATATGCACAGTACTACTACTTCTATTTTATATATATGGACAGTGCACAGTACTACTTTTATTTTTATATATGGACAATGCACAGTACTACTTCTATTTTATATATGGCAATGCACAGTACTACTTATATTTTTATATATGGAAGGCATGCACAGTACTACTTCTATTTTTATATATGGACAATGCACAGTACTACTTCTATTTTTATATATGGACAATGCACAGTACTACTTCTATTTTATATATATGGACAGTACACAGTACTACTTCTTTTTATATATATGGACAATGCACAGTACTACTTCTATTTTTATATGGACATTGCGTAGTACCACTTCTTTTATATATATATGGACAATGACACAGTACTACTTCTATTTTATATATATGGACAGTGCACAGTACTACTTCTATTTTATATATATGGACAATGCACAGTACTACTTCTATTTTATATATATGGACAGTACACAGTACTACTTCTATTTTATATATATGGACAATGCACAGTACTACTTCTATTTTTTATATATGGACAATGCACAGTACTACTTCTATTTTATATATATGGACAATGCACAGTACTACTTCTATTTTATATATATGGACAATGCACAGTACTACTTCTATTTTATATATATGGACAGTAAGTACTACTTCTTTATATATATGGACAATGCACAGTACTACTTCTATTTTTATATATGGACAATGCACAGTACTACTTCTATTTTATATATATGGACAATGCACAGTACTACTTCTATTTTTATATATGGACAATGCACAGTACTACTTCTATTTTTATATATGGACAATGCACAGTACTACTTCTATTTTTATATATGGACAATGCACAGTACTACTTCTATTTTATATATATGGACAATGCACAGTACTACTTCTATTTTTATATATGGACAATGCACAGTACTACTTCTATTTTTATATATGGACAATGCACAGTACTACTTCTATTTTTATATATGGACAATGCACAGTACTACTTCTATTTTATATATATGGACAATGCACAGTACTACTTCTATTTTTTATATATGGACAATGCACAGTACTACTTCTATTTTTATATATGGACAATGCACAGTACTACTTCTATTTTTATATATGGACAATGCACAGTACTACTTCTATTTTTATATATGTCTTTATATGGACAGTGCACAGTACTACTTCTTTTTATATATATGGACAATGCACAGTACTACTTCTATTTTTATATATGGACAATGCACAGTACTACTTCTATTTTATACTACTTCTAATTTATGGATAATTATGCTGTCATGCCCAGGCCGACGTCATTATGCCTCACGATGCATGCCTGGCTCACACGATGTCTCGTCCAACATTGAAGAAGGCCAAAGAAGCGGGGGAGTGTGCTGGGACCAGGGAGAGGTAAGTAACATTGTTTTTTATGTTTGTGTCCTCCCCTGGGTCTCTGATCATTATACTCTGGGGTCTGAAAAGACCCCAGAGTATAATAATTGTTCATTGGTGGTCCACTATGGGCATAATACTGTGTGCAGGGGCCACTATGGGGCATAATACTATGTGCCGGGGTCACTATGGCGCATAATACTGTGTGCCGGGGTCACTATGGGGCATAATACTGTGTGCAGGGGCCACTATGGGGCATAATACTGTGTGCAGGGGCCACTATGGGGCATAATACTGTGTGCAGGGGCCACTATGGGGCATAATAGCGTGGCAGAATGCGGTTTGTGCGGAGGGCAGTTGCCGTGAGGCATGTCAAATGTTTCCCTTGGGGCCCAGTGATTCTTAGTTACGACACTGCTACCTTTATCTGGGCTTTTGGGGGCATGGTTCTTCTCCTGCAATCTAATAAACTCCTGATCTAGAATATTATCTAGAAACGTGTGGAGCTGCTTCTATCTATGAGTCATTGTTACCTGAGCTATTGCTATCTAAGCAAAGCTCAATACCTGCAGATAGCTCAGGGACTTAGTTGTTATACTTGCTGAGAGACATAGCCATTGCTTGGAGCTTATGTTACTGGCTTACTTAGGCACCTGAGTGCTGCAGTGGCTGAGAGCTGGTGCTTGACATATCCTTACTGCCGAATAGAATTCTATTTGCAGTTTGCTCCTGACACAAGGGTGTTATAGTTGCTGGGGCAGATATACCTGGGAGATCTAGTGCCTCCAGCTGCCCTGGGTGTCTGAGCACTGCCAAGATCTATTTGTAGTCTGCCTATAGGAGCCTGTCAGAAATAGAGGGCTCTAACAGAGTGAGACTGAGATACCTAATTTAACATTGGGAGATATAAGGAGGGCAACATCATCCACACTCACTTATAGTCTGCTTAGGCTGACGTATAACTAGTGGATTGTCCATATTATCTCCTTAACAAAGGGATTTCATGAGTGTCCCTTTCTCTATATGCTTCTAGATGAGCAGCATGTGAGAAGCCCCTGATACATAGATCCTCTCATGACTACTCCCCTTCATCTTTGTATTCATGCCGTTTGTCTCTTACTATGTTTTAATTAGAGATGAGCGAAGTTTTCAAAAATTCGATATTAGCAATTTTGCCGAACTTTCCGATACGATTCTATTCGATCTGAATTAATTTGCGGCGAATAAACAGCTATTTCCTGGCTGCAGAGAGTTGGGGTGGGAGGGTGGGCGGCAAAATGGCGGAAGCCGCAGTCATGTCTCTCACTCTCTCTCTCTTCAGCACGGACAACTTTTATTCATGTGGAAGGATCTGCTAACAAGCAAAGACACGTCTACCCAATCACATCACTAGAGAACATCATGTGACCGTCTGATGTCACAAAGGTCCTTACTAAATATTCGCTAAATATTACTGACATCCGCAGTACTATTAATGCAGATGTCGGGAAAGGGTTAATAAATATATTAAGACGATAACCCAATTATGACCCTGTGGTACTCCACTGTTAACTAAAACTCCTCTAATAGGGGAACCCAGTGGTACCCCACCAGTAGAAGTGACTCCTCTAATACTGACCCCTGTGGTACCCACTAGTAACTGTGACTCCTCTAATACTGACCCCTGTGGTACCCCACTAGTAACTGTGACTCCTCTAATACTGACCCCTGTGGTACCCCACTAGTAACTGTGACTACTCTTATACTGACCCCTGTGGTACCCCACCAGTAACTGTGACTACTCTAATACTGACCCCTGTGGTACCTCACTAGTAACTATGACTCCTCTTATACTGACCCCTGTGGTACCTCACTAGTAACTGTGACTACTCTAATACTGATCCTTGTGGTACCCCACTAGTAACTGTGACTACTCTAATACTGACCCCTGCGGTACCCCACTAGTAACTGTGACTCTTCTAATACTGACCCCTCTGGTACCCCACTAGTAACTGTGACTCCTGTAATACTGACCCCTGTGGTACCCCACTAGTAACTGTGACTCCTCTAATACTGACCCCTGTGGTACCCCACTAGTAACTGTGACTCCTCTAATACTGTCCCCTGTGGTACCCCACTAGTAACTGTGACTCTTCTAATACTGACCCTCTGGTACCCCACTAGTAACTGTGACTCCTCTAATACTGACCCCTCTGGTACCCCACTAGTAACTGTGACTCTTCTAATACTGACCCCTGTGGTACCCCACTAGTAACTGTGACTCCTGTAATACAGACCCTGTGGTACCCCAATAGTAACTGTGACTCCTCTAATACTGACCCCTGTGGTACCCCACTAGTAACTGCGACTCCTCTAATACTGACCCCTGTGGTACCCAATAGTAACTGTGACTCCTCTAATACTGACCCCTGTAGTCACTCCAATAGTAACTGTGACTCCTCTAATGCTGACCCCTGTAGTACCCCACTAGTAACTGTGACTCCTCTAATACTGACCCCTCTGGTACCCCACCCTAGTACCTGTGACTCCTCTAATACTGACCCCTGTGAGTACCCCACTAGTACCTGTGACTCCTCTAATACTCTAATTTAATAGGGTCGTGTAAAGACCTCCAGGGTGGTTGCGAGGCAAGTGGATAACTTTTCCACACTGTAATGCAGACAGAACTACCAGTAATATTAATTGCCGGTATTTTTCAGGCTCTGGAATAATACCGTACTTTTCGTCCGAAAGTGGGTGTTGGGGAAGGGGGTTCGGAGGAGTGGGGTCGCAGCATCGCTCCACTCCTGCCGCCGCTGGCTTCCTGCAGCGGGGCTTCCTCCAGCGGCAGGAGTGGGGCGATTTGGATCTTTATCTGACCACAGTCTAGATGAAAAGATCAAGGCGAGGGAAAGCCGCAGGGCCAGATGACATCAGTGCAAGGCTAATTAAGACTTGTGGGGACCAGCTGTGTGGTATAATTACATATATGTATAATATGAGCCTGAGGCAGGAAATAGTCCCTAAATTATGGAAATCTTCTTGTGTGGTACCAGTTCCAAAGAAACCTCACCCTATGGACCTCAACGACTACAGACCTGTAGCACTGACATCCCACCTGATGAAGATCTTAGAGAGATTGGTTCTCACACATCTCCGCCCTCTAGTGAAACCCCGCCATAGACCCCTCCAGTGCTTATCGGCCGGGCATTGGGGTAGATGATGCCATCATCCATCTTCTGCACAGGGCTCTGTCTCACCTGGAGAAACCAGGGAACACGGTGAGAATAATGTTCTTTGATTTCTCCAGTGCTTTTAACACCATACAGCCCAGGTTACTGAGAGACAAGCTGGGCCTTGCTCGTGGACCACCACCTCTCCAACTGGATCCTAGACTACCTCACAAATCGACCTCAATACGTGAGGGCCCAGGCTGTGTGTCCGGTACCGTGATCTGTAATACGGGGGGCACCTCAGGGTACGGTTCACGCCCCTTTCCTCTTCACACTGTACACTGCAGATTTTGGGTTGCAACTCATCTTACTGCCTACAGAAGTATTCTGGCGACTCTGCAATAGTAGGCCTCATCACAGACGATGGTGACAGCGATTGCCGAGAACTGAACCGGGATTTTGTGGACTGGTGCCACCGGAACCACCTGAGATTGGCGGGGAAGGCCAAGGAGATGGTGGTGGACTTCCGTAAAGGCAGAAGCCCTCCTAAACCAGTGGACATCATGGGGACGGGCATCGGATTGTGAATATCTATAAGTACCTGGGTTTGCTCCTAAATAATAAGCTGGACTGGGCAGATCATATCGTGGTCCTGTACAGGAAGAACCCCCAACAGGCTCTACCTGCTTAGGAAGTTGAGCCTTTGGAATCCGGGGAGCACTTCTTAGGAACTTTCTTCAACTCGGTAGTGGCATCAGCCCTCTTCTTTGGAGTGGCCTGCTGGGGGAGCAGTATATCAACCAGGGACAGAAATAAACTTGACAAGCTGATTAGAAGGGCCAGCTCTGTCCTGGGGAGCCCACTGGACCCAGTGCAGTTGGTGGGTGACAAAAGGATACTGTCCGTGGTGAGCTCCATGCAGAACAAAAGTCCCATCCCATGCATGAGACTGTGATCGCTGGGCAGTACTGTCAGTGACCGACTGCTCCACCCTAGGTGTGAGAAGGAGCGCTATCAGAAGTCTTTCCTCCCCACCGCGGTCAGGCTGTACAACCAACACCGACCTGGCGGAGATCAATACACACACAGAGAACTGAAATATCTCTGTCTGCCTGGTAAATCCACCCCCTCCTCTGCTACTTCCTATCAATGTAATGCCTCTTACCTTGGAACATTCCTGTACATGTTGTATTTGTGTTGTATCTGCTTATCTTTGCTGCTGTAACACACTGAATTTCCCCCATTGTGGGACTATTAAAGGACTATTATTATTATTATGTGCGTGCCCTGGGATCAGAGGAGCGGGTGTCAGAGAACCCATCCCGGCATCTGCTGTGCTATTACGGTGGATGCCGGGTCTGTGTAGATGATGGCGGCCGCTCTGCTGCCCCCCTAAGGGCCCCTAAGGGGGGCTAATAAAATAGTAAAAAAAATATATAAAAAAAAAGTTCCTAAATGACCCCCTTTCCTTAGAATACATATAAAGTAGAAAATTACTGTGAAACACATACACATTCAGTATCCCTGTGTCCAGCATCGCTCTACAAACTTAGAAAAATATTTTTCCTGTACGGTGAATGTCATAGCGGGAAAAAATCAAAAGTGCCAAACTGCACAGTTTTTTTCACAGTTTCACCTTTGATTTGAATAATAAGTGATCTAAGCAATAGACATTCCCCAACATGTTTATCACATGTTTCACAAAGTCTTAAAACTTTTTTAAGGCCGGAGCCCGACATTGTGTAAATGCTTTGTTTTGGCCACGGCGGAAACGGTGTGGCAAAAAAATACTGGCTCATCCTATCCACTGTAAGTATGTGAGCCAGAGGGGACTGTTGAGCGACCCAGGCCCAGCCCTGAAAAGGCTCTCAGCCACACCTTTGGGTGGTGTCGTAACTCCAGAGGGGCTGGAGTATCCTGCAGGAAGCAGGAGATGGTGGACCCAGCTGGACAGATAGACGGTCTGTGCCAGAAGGGCTGGGGTCCACAGAGGACTGTTGCTAGAGCTGAGTAACAGTCAGGACAGTTAGGGGCTCAAGGAGTCAGTTAGGACCCTAACTGTGGCCTAGGTTTTTGTTGTTTTGTTATGTTGCAGTTAAGCTGAATAAAGCCACTTTTATTTTACACTTGGACCGTCTGAAAGCTATCTTTCCGGCGCCCAGTACCACGAACCACCGCTGTCCGGACCAGGAGTCTGCCGCCATTTTGAGAATAATTCCCCAAATTGTCACATATGGTGCTACGGATTCAGGCATGAAGCGATCCACGCAAGTCCTGGAAGACAAAGTGTTTGGTGACTGCAGTACTGCTAAGTGTGCATTGTGGCCTACAGCTGGAAGAAATCGGTGATTTCAACTGAGAAACCCAGGAAGGGGTGAGTGAATTGCAACATAGCAAAGTGTGTGCAAAAACTGGTGAAAGTAAAACTCTGGAAGAGGAATCCAGGGAATGGACTTTGTGTATACTGTAGCACAGAAGTCTGTGAAGTGTTTGCTGATGGCAAGAAAGTATGCAATGTGTATAGAAGCTGGATATTGCAAACAAGTGTATGTGAAAGGCTATGGTGCCATGTTGGTGTTTTCTGTGGAAGACAGAAGAAAATGCTGGTTGTTGTAGTGCCACATAAGTTAACTGTTTGAATACATGTGACTGCAGAAGATAGCAAAAAGTTGCTGCTGGTTGAACCCAAGGTTGCTGTGGAATATTGTGTAATCTTGTTAGTAAACCATGGGCAAGAGAGAATTTCAGCTTGTAAAAAAGCAGAGAAGTTATGCGCAGGTTTATTAGTGCAGCAGTCTGAATGCAGAGAGACACAAAAAAAAAAAAAAAAACCGGAACAGAGCATGTGGAGTGCAAGTAAAGATAAAGGGTTGCACGATGGTGACTCAGTTTTTCTAAAGCACCTCTGTTCTATGATGGAATATGTCCCTGCTGACTGTATGTCTCATACTGGAGTGCATGAAAGCGCCAAAAATGAAAATATTATGGTGCAGCAGCTTCATGATGAGATTAAAACCATCAGGTTCAGGTATGAGAATGAAATATCTGATTGGAAATGGCAGCTTTTGGTATCAGAAAAAGAGAACCTTAAGTTAAAGAATGAGCTTGAAACTGTAAAGAGTTCATATCCTAGTCATTGTGAAAATGTGGTACTGGGTTTGCCTGGAATGGACTGTGTCACTAAGAAGGAGTTTGCAGAAATGAAATGTGCTCTATCTAATGAAGTTATACAGAGTGTAGAGCAAAAGCAAGTGCTTGAGAAGCAATGACAGGATTTAAAGGAGCAGCATGTCCAAGACTCCATTGCTAAAGAGAGTGTCATTGAAAAATTAAGAGATGACCTTGAAACTGCTAAACATGAGAGAAGTGAATTTTTGCAGAGTCAATCAGAATGTCTGGATGACCAAGTCAGGATGTGTGAAAAACTTTCGGCTGCATTAACTGACAAAGAAAATGAAATTGCAGAGCTGAGGAAACATGTGTCTGACCGAGAGAGTGATTTAGAATCTGTGGTTCAGACATTGCAGTCAGAGCAAAACTTGCATGCACTAAAGCAGGTTCGCCTAAATAATGAAATCCACGAATGGCGAAGCAGAGCTGGAGTTCTGGAACAAAGAGAAAGGGAACTCAAAGCTAGAATATGTAGCCTGGAGAGGGCGCTGTCAGGATCTTATGAAGATAAGGAGAAATTGTCGGTTTTGGTGCAAAATAAAGACAAATAATTGATGGAGATTTCGTCTGTTCATGCTCAGAAAGTGCAAGCCTTACAGGAGAGTCATAAAAAGGTAGAGACTCAACTTCAAGAGCTGCAACTAAAGTCACAGAAGGGGACAGATTTCAAGCAGAACTGCCAGACAAGGCAAACAGACTACAGGTGGAATTGGATAATGTCACAGGGCTTCTTTCTCAAGCAGACAGCAAGTTTATCAAACTTTCCAAAGAGTTCTCTACACTAGAATCTCAGCTTCAGGACACTCAGGAACTTTTGCAAGAAGAAACCCGTCAGAAGCTTGACCTTAGTACAAAACTAAAACAAATGGAAGATGAGAAAAATGGTTTCCTTGAGCAACTAGAGGAAGAGGAGATAGCAAAAAAGAGATTTGACAAAGCAGATTTCAACACTACAGGCTCAGGCGACTGATATGAAGGAAAAAATGGAGGAT
>CAMRHE010002168.1:0-10922 GCA_947044405.1 Leptodactylus fallax | reverse complement strand
GAAGTGATCAAAACATTGGACATTCCCAAAATGATATCAATAAAATGATCTTGTGCAGCAAAATTGCCTTACAGGTGTCTAACAGAAAAGCGTTGTAGTGTCCATTTATAAGCTTGGATTTGAAAAGATATTAAAAAAAATAACAATTTATATTGTTCGGGTTGTCATGATCCAAGCAATCCCAAATTTGTCAATTTTACTGCACAATGAACCCTGTAAAAATGAAACTAATAAAACAGCACAAAAGCAGTTCCTCAAACTCCACCAATTCTGAATTTCCTTTCCAGCAATATTCTATAGATACAATTTCTGCTGATAAAAATATACATATACTTGCATATAGTGTGTATGGAATATATATTAGTAATGTAAGAATATATATGGATCTGAACAAAATCGTTATGCCTTTTGGACGACTGGGACTAAACAAAAATCAAAAGAAATGGGTGGAATAGGAAGGAATATGAAATTATATACTGTGAGACTATATGGATAGAGACAAGCAGAGCCATTAAGGCCGGGGTCCCACATTGTGAAAACGCCACCGCAGTGTTTTACAGTACCTGCAAAGTGAATGAGATTCTGGCTAATTGTACACATTGCAGAAAACATCTGCAGAGTCAATTCCTTATGCAATTTAAAAAGTTGTGTTTTTATAAATCATAGCATGTCAATTATACTTGGGCCGGGAAACACTCTGGTGCTTACTGTATAGGTATAATAGAGGCAGAAAGTCCAAAGAGAAACTTTCTGGGAGTGCGCCGCAGAAAATCTATGATGTTTCCGTCGCAGTCTTTTCTACGCTTTTTGGCTGTGGCTCACTACATAGGGCCTTAACCTAAAGGGTTTTCCAGGCTCAAATCGACTTTTTATACAACTATTGCAAGACATTGCTCGACTTTGTGAGCGCTCGGTTGCAATGCTACTCCATTTACTAACATGGGGTAAAGGAGTTAGAAGGTGACCCAGTGATCTTTAGCTTTACAGCCCTAGTTTAAAACCTGAGGTAATAAAAATACACTTAAATTATATCCTGGGCATTTTTTAACTAAGGAAGGCTTTTATTTTCTTACTATCGTTTTCACAGTAAAACAGCATTTCATTTATTTACCTGGGATCACCGTATTTATATATTTTTACTGTCTTGTTGATGGTGCCATGTTAGGGCTCTTCACTTTTGAGGCAAGTTGTAATTTTTATTGGTACCGATTTTTGGTAGGTTTAAACGTTTTGTTTTTCTATCCCATCCTGGAACACTGTACTATTTCTGAAATAGGGCCCTGAAAATCTGTAGCATTTCCACAAGAAATACACTGGGCTGTGGATCTGTAGTAGACCTTTCTCTCCAATTATGTGGTTTGCTGAAACCGAATTCACTAACACGTTATGTTAATAATTTGTTTATTTAATAAAACTAATTTTTGGATAGGTAAATATTTCTAGAATTTTTATTCTAATATATATGCATATCCATAATTTATAATAATTCAGAAATGTGTATATAATCAATACATGTCCATAAAAATCCATTATGTAGATTTAGCTCTTAGAAGGTCCAACATTTTTACAGATCTATGTAAAAATACAATTGTCAGATTAGGGTTATGGTTTAGGGGTTAGAGGTTAGGAGTTATGGATGATACAATTAGTATAAGTTTCCATTATTAGCTAAATTGATTTTTTTTTTTTTTTTATAGATCTATAACTTTTCTCTATTAATATTCATAGTGTGTGTGTGTGTGTGTGTGTGTGTGTGTGTGTTTTGTTTTTTTTGTTTGTTGAAAATTCATAATCAATATTTATCTTTGAATATTGCTATATGGGAAGTTATAGATCTCCAAAGAGCAATTTAAATAATGGATACTCATTTGAATCACATCGTCATCCATAACACCTAAATCCTAACTTGTGCAACACATATATACAACTGGATGACCTATTTATCTCTCAAAGTAATATGGATATGCTTAGAAAAACTACATAAAGATCTATAGGATAACATAAAGTAATAAACCCCTACATACAAATGAATATCTATTTAAAAAAAAAAAAAAAAAGACTTTGATTAAAATGAAGGCCGTTTTATTAAATAAAATCATTACTGTTCTATTACCTCATTACTGCCATTTGGAACAAGGGTCTGCAGGTTGTAAACCCAAAAGGGCTCTCAATTTAACTGGAGTTGAATATTTAAGCTTGAATTTTGGAGGAGACAAACAAATATCAATTCATTTCATTTATTTTTGTATGCAACTGTTGTTTAACTTCTAGGATGGTTTTTCCTGAAATCTTTTGTAAAATCTTAGTAGGAATTGTTCACATGATGGAGATTGTCAAGCTAAGATGGAGGTATTTTCCATATGAAGTTGAAATATAGGGAGGATTTTAAAATTTATATTGAGATTGTAATTTGCAAGAATTGCATAATATAATGTGACATCCCATATGTATGACTGTACCTGCATCAACTATTCCTGTAAATAAGGATCTATATAATGGGATAATCGACATGTCAAAAATCTATGCCAGAAATGGGTTGCCCTGGTGGGCGGTGTGATTTGTAAATTTGTGGTAAATAGTAGAAAATAGTCTGGAAGTCTTTCACTAATGGATATTTTTTCATTTTTGTTTAACCCCTTAAGGATACAGCCCAAAAGTGTGTTAAGGACCAGGCCTTGTTTTTCAAAACTGACATGTCACTTTATGTGGCAAGAACTTTGAGACGCTTTAACTTACACAAGTGATTTTGAGAATTGTTTTCTCGTGACACATTGTACTTCATGTTAGTGGTAAACACTAATCAATATTTTTGTATTTATTTATAAAAAAATAGGATATTTGATGGAAATTTGGAAAAAAATCGCAATTTTCAAAATGTGAAATTCTCTGCTTTTCAGACAGATAGTCATACCACCCAAATACATTAATAAATATTATCTACCATATCTCTGCTTTATATTGACCATCTTTTAATCGTCCTTTAATTTATTTTGGATGTTAGAAGGCTTACAAGTGTAACAGCGATTTTCCAGATTTACAGGAAAATTTCCCAAACTCATTTTTTAGGGACCACTTCAGTTCTGTAGGGGATTATAAAGGCCTATATATTAGAAACCCCCATAAATCACCCCATTTTCAAAACTGCACCCCTGAAATAATTCAAAACAGAATTTGGGAAGTTTGTTAACCCTTTAAGCATTTCACAAGAATTAAAACGATATCAAGGTGAAATTTAGACATTTGATTTTTTTCCACTAATCCCTTCATTTAGCCCTAAATTTAACACATTCACAAAGGGTTAAAGGAGAAAATGCATCTCCCAGTTTATTATACAATTTCTCCTGAGCACAGAAATACCCCACATGTGGGTGTAAATTGATGTTTGGGCATTCGGCAGTGCACAGAAGGGAAGGAGCGACACTGGACGTTTGAAAAGCAGATTTTGCTGGAATAGTTTTCAGGTGTCATGTCGCATTTGCAGAGCCCCCAAAGTACCAAAACAGTGGAAACCCCCTAAAAGTGACCCCATTTTGGAAACCACACCCCTCACAGAACATATCAAGGGGTATAGTGAGCATTTTGAACCCACAGCTGTTTCACAGATTTTATTAACATTGGGACATGAAAATGAAAAATTTCTTTATATCTAATAAACTGTCAATTTAGCCCCAAATTTTTCATTTTCACAAGAGGACAAAGGAGAAAAAGCTCCCCAAAGTTTGTTACACAATTTCTCCTGAACACAGAAATGCCCCATATGTGGTTGTAATCTGCTGTATGGGTACATGGTAGGGCTCAGAATGGGAAGAGCGCTATTTAGCTTTTGAAGGGCAGATTTGGTGGAATAGTTTTCAGGTGCCATGTCGCATTTGCAGAGCCCCTAAAGTACCAATACAATGGAAACCTCTCAAAAGTGACCCAATTTTGGAAACTACACCCCTCATAGAATTTATCTAGGGGTATAGTGAGCATTTTGACCTCACAGCTGTTTCACAGATTTTATCATCATTGGGACGTAAACATGAAAAATTACTTTTTTTTCTAATAAACCGTCCATTTAGCGACATATTTTTAATTTTTGCAAGTGGTTAAAGAAGAAAAGCTCCCCACAGTTTGCTACACAATTTCTTCCGAACACAGAAATGCTCCATATGTGATTATAATCTGCTGTATGGGTACATGGTGGGGCTCAGAATGGAAAGAGCGCTATTTAGCTTTAGGAGGGGCAGATGTGGCTGGAATAGTTTTCAGGTGCCATGTCGCATTTGCAGAGCCCCTAAAGTACCAATACAATGGAAACCCCCTCAAAAGGGACCCCATTTTAGAAACTACACCCCTCAAGGAATGTATCAAGGGGTATTATCATTTTGAGCCTAAAAATGCTTCCCAAAAATGAATGTACAAAGTGAAAATTGAAGTTTTTGAAGAAATATCCAGTTTCAGAATATGTTGCGGCCACTTGGTGGCATCAGAGACATCTACTCCTAAAACTATTAAGTGGGCTATCCCGGGGACAAAAAAATTATATATGAGGGTGTAAACTGCTGCTTGGGCACACAGCAGGGCTCAGAAGGGAAGGAGCACTGTGTTTTTTTTTGTTTTTTTTTTTTTTTTTTTGGGGTAACATGTCAGGGGATTCCACTTTACTGGCGTTCCAGCTCTGCAAAAGTGCAATGGCGTCCAAAAACCAAACCGTCCAAGCCTGTGCTCCAAAAACCAAATAGCGCTCCTTCCACTCTGTGCCCGGCTGTCCCCAAACAGCAGTTTATACCCACATATGGCATTAAGTACGTTACCCTGGGTACACCAGTGTCATACATGTGGGCATAAACTGCAGGGCATAAACTTGCACACAGCAGGGCGCAGAAGAGAAGGAGCGCTGTGTGGCTTATGGAGCGCAGATTCAGATGATTGGTATCTGGATGCCATGTCATGTTTGCAGAGCCTATAAGGTACCATAACAGTGGATTCCCCAAAGGAGTGACCCCCATCTCGAAAACTGCACCCCTCAAAGAATTTATCAAGGGGTGTAGTAAGCATTAGTATCCCAGACGTGACTGCACAGTGGATGGGGTAAAGTGACTATGTAAGCTGTGCGGAGTACATTGGGAACACCAAATTCCCTGATATTTTCCCAGTAGTTCCTATTATTGGGGAGGTCACTCTGGGGGTCACTTCTGGTTTATTTTCCCTCATAAACTCTAAATCTGGGGTGTCCCCTGATATCCGCTCGCACAGCTTATACATTCCCTTCCTGACACAGCCAGTTATGTTCTAATGACTTGGCGATTTTTGGGGTTTTTTGTCTTCACATTGTACAAGCTATAATTTCTTTGTCTGGTGATGTAGCCATATGAGGGCTTGTTGTTTGCTGGGTGAGATGTATTTTGTAATTACATCATCTTTGGGCGCTTATAACTTATTGAATAAATTTTATTAACTTTCTTGTTGGATTAAAAAAAAAAACCATCAATTCTGGCACTGTGTTTTACCTTGGAAATTTTTCACCATAAAGCATAAGTAACATGTTACCTTTATTCTACGGGTCGGTACAATTACGGAGATACCTCATTTATATTGTTTTTTTTATGTGATACTAATTTTGCACAACAAAAACCCATTTGGGGACATTTATTGTTTTTGCTTTGCCATCTTCTGAGATGTGTAACATTTTTATTTTACGGTTTACAGAGTTGGTTTAGGGCTAATTTTTTGCGGGACAACCTATGCTTTTTATTGATACTGTTTTGGGGTACATATGACTTTTTGATCACTTTTTATGGCATATTTTGTAAGGTGAGATGGCAAAAAAATCATTACTTTTGGCGAGTTTTTTTCCCGACGTTCACCGTGTACATTAAATATTATTTCAGTTTTATTGTATAGGTTGTTACGGACGCGGCGATACCAAATATGCATTGTTTTTATTTAATTTTTAGTTTTGTTTTTTTTATTATATAATTCATTTTATATAGGAAAAGGGAATTTTTGGGGCTTTATTCTTTTTATTTTTTTCAAACACTTTA
The DNA here is from genome assembly GCA_947044405.1 of Leptodactylus fallax. NCBI lineage: Eukaryota > Metazoa > Chordata > Amphibia > Anura > Leptodactylidae > Leptodactylus > Leptodactylus fallax. Next base: position 4,896 of record CAMRHE010002168.1, on the reverse strand, counting down.
TTTTATATTTTTTTTTCACTTTTTTTTTTATTTTTCATGTGTCCCATTAGGACACCTGAGCCAGCAATGCTTTGATTGCTGGCTCAGCACTATAGACTGCAAGACACGAGCTTACAAGTGTCTTGCAGTCTATACAGGAAGTGAGGCTATGCAGACGCATAGCGCTCACTTCCGCAGGTCTCGGCAGGATCAACCAGGTAGTGGGGTCTCCAGGCAGCCTGGGGTCACTGGGCAGACCCCGGGCTGCAGATTATAGATATCGGCACCCCCCGATCTTGACACGGGGGGTGCCGATCGGAGCGGCAACATGGCGGAACCCCTTGGATGCCGTGGTCATGTTTGACCGCGGCATCCAAGGGGTTAAAACCTCCGATCGGAACTCACTTCTGACCGGGGGGATATGGAGCGAGTTTTAATAGTTATATTTTGTGGGAAGCAGAATCTGTGCTGGCCGGCCGGAGCTGAATGAACTACGTACAACTAAATAACTGGGTTTATTTAGACAGACATAGATAACAAAAAGTTCCAAAAAGATTCCAGATTCCAGAGTTGTGCTTCTTATACCATTCTTATACAAGAAAAAACTGTTCTTTAAAAATATAATGTAAAATTCCCCCTTTTACCTAGAATGCATTTAAAAATAAACAAAACATAAGCATGTTGGACATTCCTACATGGAAGGCAAGGAGTTTGTCCCCTTCCTGCCACAGACATTTTGCTTTTGCATTTTTAACTAAGTTACCTTTGAAGTAAATACATATTAAACATATGCAAAACTCTCCCCCAGTATAAATGAGACTGCAGTCACTAAAACAAGGGACTATAGAGGTGCAAATATCTAAAAAACCAGATCCTGGACATTAGTTGCCATTGTAAAGCAAATTCCCTTATTGAAGTGGATAGTGGGGTAAAAAAAAAGAAAAAAATCTAATTTAGAATTGATTGAATTTATTATATTGTCAGGATAAATAAATTAGGAGACTTTCCCTTGAAATACAAAAAGTGAAAGATGTTCTAAGATCTAGTTTTGCTTGCAAGGAAAAACCTAATTAAATCCTGTATGTCCAGTGTCCTCCTCCTTCCCATGTCAGGATCCATCTTTAATTCTCCATTTTCTCTGAAAGGCAAAACCAGAAACATATTAGTTACATAATCTCTTCCGGGAGAGATTCCCCTTCTCCCCTTTTATTTTTTTTAAGCCTTAGATCTGTTCAGTGTCTGTGGGGTTTTTGTCTTTCTATTTTTCCATTTTTGGGCTTTAACCACATGCAATGGAACACAGTGTTATTGTCTCCTGTGGCCACTTTGCCATTGTCAGGATCCTTCAGGACAAGGCATACTTTGCTTTTTCATCCCTGTCTTCTATAAACCTTTTTTTTTTTCCATTGACATAGCCATATCATAGCTTTGTTTTTGCATGAACCATCTTCAAGTATATACACTTGCGGTTTTTCCTGCAGCGATTTTCATAGAAAGAGGTTTCCTCTGAGGACTTTCTGCTACCATTATACTTATAGGGAGTTTGTTTAGTTTGGGGTTCAGACTAGTTGACCCTCAGTCTTGTTTCGGTCTGGCGTTCTCTTTTGGTCCTCTTCTGGATTTCTGGGTGTCTTCATGCGGACCTAGGAGATGTCATATGTGCACCCCATGTGACCGCTAAGGCCCAATCACAGACCTCAGCAGTGACCCCGGGCGCATGATGTGACTCAGGAGGCCAGAAGAGGACAGCGACAGATGCTGCAAGAAGAGGTGAGTAAAGATGAGTAAAGCTCTTTTACATCTCCCCTGGGCCTCCATCCATTATAGTATGATTTTTGAATAGACTCCAGAGCATAATAATTTCACTTCCAGGTCACGGGTGATGAACCGCCAAAGTTTTGTGTTCAGAAGAACAAGAAAGTTTTGGAAAATTTGGGCCTAATCCAGTTCGATCATCTCTAGTTCCAACCCATGTCACATGATCAGAACCAGCCCCCATCCTCTGGGTTGCTCTGCCCCCTCCCCTATCCAGATTCTACAGGTGCTATGGTGGCTGGTGCATTAGTTCATTCCTCAAAATCCATCATCACTGGAGGATGTGCCTCATATGATAAGACGCACGCCTCCTCATAAATGAGGTGCACCCTTCATGGAGGCAAATCTATGCCAGGATTTCCAGCATCACTTCTGCCATATTTCTGACATAAATGATAAATCTGGTGGGTCCAATGGGTAAGGGGAGAGTGTGGCATAAAAAGTGGCAATAACCTGGTATACAAAGCCTAATAAACTTACCCCCATGTCTCTTACTATGTTTTTTCTTCTGTGTGTTATCAGAAAATGAACAGTACTTTGCAACACACCTAGCAACATCATTTTTAGCAGAAATTCTTAAAGGGGTGTTCCCAGTGGTGAACCTAGCCTCTTTGCTGCCTGAGGCGGACTATAGAAAGACGCCCCCCCCCCCCAAAAAAAAAAAAAAAAAAAAACTGAGTTTCCATGCTACTAGTTTAACACACTGTTATCGTCGCACAATATACACAATACACAAAGTTATAATACAGTTTTTAAGAATTCTTCTTCCTGTATTACTTCAGTATCAGATCAACAACACGGCATTAACAATGAAAGTAACTTCCCACATCTTCTGCTTGGTGGATGGACGAGCCCACGTGGCCCCCATTCTCTATAATAGGAGCCCCGCAGATAGCGGAGTACTGGCCTTCTGGTATCTTTGGCACTCCCATCGAAGTGAATGAGAGCCACGCGGGTTCGTCCATCCACCAAGTGACACACCTATATATATGGCTGCGGTCAGACTGGATTCCCACCTAGTGGGGGAAAAAACCCAATTCTCAGGCTCAGTGGGGGTCTCAGCAGACAGAGGATAAATACCTGATTGATGGGGGTCTATCATTTAGGTGTATACAGGGCAGTAACACTTTGTGACTTACAGGAGACGTCTCTGACTAATCCTTCACATTTCCCTTCTCTTCCCTCTGGACCGCCATGACCACTTCTTCCAGCTGTGACTTGTCTCTTTAAAGGTTGCAACACAGACATCTTTGGCTCCTCACTTTTCCAGGCATCCAACCCACATTGTCCTCACCTGCACACCCATCCTGCTGTTACCCCCAATTATATAATATATGATATAACCCCCCATAATGAATAATACCCCCAAGTGCATCTTTATATTAATAATGTCCATGTGTACCCTGTATAAATAGTACCCCTTATTAATAATGCCCCAGGTGTTAACTAATTAAAAGGTTTTCCAGGTCATTAATAAACTAATCAGTGGGGTTCAAAAACCCAGGACCCCCACTGATCAGCTGTTTGAATGGTACCTGTGTAAGCGCCGTGACCGCTTCTCTGTTTACATAGTGTAATTCATCTCATAGCGGCCATGTCATGTAACTACAGCCTCGTCCTGTACATGTCTACAGTATGTGACAAGGCTACAATTACATCACACGGCCACTATAAACAGACAGCGTATAATATAAACAGGTGCCATAGCCCATGTTTATAGCGCCCCATTTACACACACTATAAAGTTCCACAGCAGCCCCTGCACACAGTATTATGGCCCGCAGCGGCCCCTGCACACTGTATTATGCCTCGCAGCGGCCCCTGCACACTGGATTATGCCTCTCAGCGACCCCTGCACACGGTATTATGCTCCATAGTGGCCCCTGCTCACGGTATTATGCCCCGCATTGGCCACTGCACACGGTATTATGTTCCGCAGCAACTCCTGCACACAGTTTTATGCCCCATATTGGCCCCTGCACTGGTATTATGCTCTATAGTGGCCCCTACACTTGTATTATGCTCTATAGTGGCCCCAGCACACGGTATTATGCTCCATAGTGGCCCCTGCACAGGGTATTATGCTCCATAGTGGCCCCTGCACAGGGTATTATCCTCCATAGTGGCCCTTGCACTGCTATTATGCTCCATAGTGGCCCCTGCACTTGTATTATGCTCTATAGTGGCCCCTGCACTCGGTTTTATGCTCTATAGTGGCCCCTGCTCTTGTATTATGCTCCAGAGTGGCCCCTGCACAGGGTATTATGCTCTACAGTGGTCCCTGCACAGGGTATTATGCCCCATAGTGGCCGACTCATGAACTATTATTATACTCTGGGGGTCTTTTCAGCCCCCAGAATATAATGATTGGAGACCCAGGGGAGAATACAAACATAAAAATCAGAGTTACCCCACCTATCCTGGACACCGGTGCACTCCCCTTGCAGCTTTCGGCCCTGTTTAATTGCGCACACACGTCACTGCGTGATCAGGCCGGCGACGCGACCTGATGATGTCACCACAGGCCTCAAGCCTGCTCGGAGTTACATCGGATCGCAGGAGGTGAGTAACACTGTTTTTTATGTTCCCTCACCAACCCTAGGCCTCCGATTATTATACTCCGGGGTCTGAATAGACCCCGGAGTATAATAATAGTAGTATTTGCGGCCCGCGGCCTAACTTACCGATGCCCACGGCCGCTCACCGCGGCATCCGCTTCCCTTTCTGGGGCCCAGCAGAAGGGGAAGCGGGGGAGTGGGCACGAGCAGACGCGGTGAGTAAATAAATGAGCCCTGACCTGCCGGGGGATGCTCCAACAGGTTACGGCTATTTATATAGATAAAAAAAAGCTATGCTTACCTGCGATGCCTTGATGCACTCGCCGCCGCCTCCTCCTCTTGTCCGCGACGTCTGTGTCTCAGCGTAGGCGGCGTGATGACGTCATTGTGTCGCCGCCTGCGCTGAGATGCAACGTCTTGTAAACCAGCCCAGGACAGGCCGCGCTCAGCTCTGTTTTTTTTTTTTTTTTTTTTTTTTTTAAAGCGGCCTGTCCTGGGCTGGTTTACATTAAATAGTAAAATGCCGCCCCCCGGACAGTGCCGC
>CAMRHE010002167.1:0-10933 GCA_947044405.1 Leptodactylus fallax | reverse complement strand
CAGTGATTACTCCATTAACACAGGTGTGGGTGTTGATGAGGACAGGGATGGAGATCAATCTGTCATGATTAAGTAAGAATGACACCACTGGACACTTTAAAAGGAGGCTGGTGCTTGCCATCATTGTTTCTCTTCTGTTAACCATGGTTATCTCTAAAGAAACACGTGCAGTCATCATTGCACTGCACAAAAATGGCCTAACTGGGAAGAGTATTGCAGCTAGAAAGATTGCACCTCAGTCAACAATCTATCGCATCATCAAGAACTTCAAGGAGAGAGGTTCCATTGGTGCCAAAAGGCTCCAGGGTTGGGTCCATGGCCTGGAAACTCCCCAGATCTTAATCCCATTGAGAACTTGAGGTCAATCATCAAGAGACGGGTGGACAAACAAAAACCAACAAATTCAGACAAAATTAAAGCATTGATTCTGCAAGAATGGACTGCTATCAGTCAGGATTTGGTCCAGAAGTTGATTGAGAGCATGCCAGGGAGAATTGCAGAGGTCCTGAAGAAGAAGGGTCAACACTGCAAATATTGACTTGCTGCATTAACTCATTCTAACTGTCAATATAAGCTTCTGTTACTCATAATATGAATGCAATTATATTTCTGTATGTGATAAAAACATCTGACAAACACACATAAAAACCAGAGGGCAGCAGATCATGTGAAAATATAATATTTGTGTCATTCTCAAAACTTTTGGCCATGACTGTAGCTATAGGGGATACAGAGGTAGCAGTTGCTACTAGGTTCTAGACACTGAGGGGAGCCAAATGTCCCTCTACCACATAAAATATACCACTAAATGACACAAGATAGGTAGGGGCCCCATTACAGATTTTGCATTTGAAGTTACACCTCTGAGGAAAGGGGTATGATAAAATTGTAGACTTTTCTATGTCCTCTAATGGTCCTGAGGAATGCACATAAGAAACCAAGCAAACTAAAACACGACCAAATATTCCCTAAACCCAATCGATAAGACTAGGTCAACATTAAAAGCTGGAATTCTATTCATTCAGATAGGAAATTATCATTTTTTGTTCCAATATCTAATCTTTATTTTGAACCCATCACCTATTACTTCTTTGACTAGTCCTTATGGTAAAGAAGACTTGTCGACTTTGAAGACTGAACCCTTTTTCCTCCATATGGAAGGAGTGCCTCCTTGTCTTTTGAGGGATTTTACAAGAACCAACTCTTCACCGTATTTTTATACTGGCTATTTATTTATATATATCAAAATGAATTTCTGTTGTCTGTTCTTTATTCACAGCCAAACAACTGGACCAATCTGCACCAAAAGTTGGGATTGCGGGGGTGCAAACAGCGCAGACTTGTCACGGTCTCTGGGCACGAGGGCGCAGCGCTGGTGCTGTCCCACGTTACCACCACTGGTACCGGTGATGAGGGGGCTGCACAAATGTTGGTGGTGATTGTTCCCCCGGGGCGCTTCCCCTATACTGTGCCGACTGGTGGTGTTTGGGGCGCCCTGATGTTGTCGGTGCAGAGTCAGACACAGAAACGGTTGTAAAGTTGAACTTTTACTTCCATGGGTGTGGAGGCACAAATGCTTAAACAGTTTCTTCAATACAAAACAACGGGGTACGCCTGGTGACACAGCAAAGTCCTGGGGTGCAGGGTAGACTTGATGAAAGGTGTTCCTAGCCCCTTATACTTCAGTGTTACAGCCCTGAGGTGCGTCTGGGCTCCTATTTGGCTCATAGGAGGATGCCCACCATGATACTAGTATATAATATTCCCCACTCACGTTATGTGGTCCTGATAGCTCAGAGTTTCGGGGTGCAATAGTCAGGGTGGCAGGATATTCCACAGGCCTGGCCTTGGCCCCTGGATCCTGTGATACTTGCTATGGAGCACGTGTTCCAGAATGTTCTCTCCACAGTCTCATGCTGACAAGATAATGATGCTTGACTTCCTTCAGGGCGATGGCTAGGCAGACAGGGGACAGGATCTTCTGAATAGCTGGAGTATGTCAGCTCTCCAACCTTCCTGGGCCTGTCTAGGACTTGAGATTCCTGCACTAAACTCACTGCTTTCTTCACAGGACATCACACTTATCTCCTCACCTCCTCCTCCTAACACTCCACACTTCTAACTCCTCACACGCAGGACCTTCCTGCAGGGGTGTTACCATGGGGACACAGTGATCAGCTGACTCCTCCCCTTTTCCCAGGCGATGTCCTCCCATTGGACATTTGGTTACTATTCAATCCTATGGGAGGTGTAATGCATGTGTGAGGCTCACTAGGTGGCGCTGTGTTGTGTGAGACTCAGGACCCCCTGCTATGTCACACAGGCTATGAAGCAACAGGAAATAATACAATGCACAGAGATCACCCTCAGCCCAGCCATAGCCAGCTCTGGGATGCCACATACTCCCCCTCTTTCACTGAGCCGACCTCGGCGACGGGCTGGGGTGAAGGTGAGAAATGTAACATAACGTTAATAAATACGAATAAAGTGCAAATGTCACTAACAGTTTAGAAAATATAATACTTAGAAACTTGAGGTAAGACCTCCCGGCATAGTCCTGGAATGTTCATGAGAAGTCTGAAGGGTAACGGAGAGATAATTAAACTCAGACTTATGGAACCTTTTGGCGGTACCATCAGACAGTCCATATAGAAACAACAGTAGTGCAAATGGGTCCAGAGGCTCTCTGGCACAAATTTCATGAGTGTCCATTATCATGAGAGTCTCTCTGAGAAACAATAAACAGTCCTTTCTGTAAGGAAGAGTAGGCACTCTAGCACGAATGTCCATACCGCAATGGGGTAACAGAACTTCCCTTGGCTCGGTGAGCCAGGCACTATGGCTTGGATTGTTGCATATAAATGTAAATACTATATTACATGGCAAGATATTATATATATACTGTATATACACACAGGAAAAACATTAATGTAATCAGAGCAGGAATAACATATATACAGGAGCAGAGACAGTTAACCTCTTTTACCCAAGGACAGCCATGGCATCACTATAGCGTGTTGGAGGTATGCCTTTTGTGGTACGCTCAGAACGCCTAAGTGGAACGAGATTTGAATCAGGAACAGAGTCACTGAAATCAATTAAATCATCTGTCGAAGGGTTCTCTTGCACTAGAGCAATTGGGGGATAACAGCTAAATGGTAGTAGTTTAGGCGCCCACATAAGCTCAGTTAACGTTGGGGGTCTCTCTTTCGCTTCAGAAGGTGACAAGATCTCTGTACTCGTTGTCTCAGCTGGGGGCACCTCTGTGGGTAGTCCTTCTTTAAGGCACAGCTTCAGACGGTTTCGGTGTACTACTTGGGGCTGTCTCCCAGGTTTAGAGATCTCATACACGTCGGATTCAGGATATGGTATGGAGATGACACTGTATGGTTCTTTCTCCCAGAATGGATCCACTTTCACATTCCGATGGTTATTCCTTAACCATACACGGTCGCCAACTTTCAGGGGCGCTGCATGGGCGTGATGGTTGTAATCCTCCTGTTGTCTCCTACGAACCTCATCCATGCGCGTTTCAACTATCTCTTTAGCTTCCTCCATACGTCGGCGGTGTTCAACAACCCAGTCTGTTATGGGCAGTGGATTGATGGTGTCAGGGACCTTCACACCAAGGGTTAAGTCTGAAGGAAGTTGACCTTGTCTTCCAAACATTAGATAAAATGGTGCGTATCCCGTAGATGTTTGGGGTGTGTTGTTGTAAATATAGGCCAAGTCCTTGATACGCTCAGGCCACTCAACAACAGGTGTAACTGCGGCTGTTCTTAGCATGCCGATGATCACTTGATTTGCCTTCTCGCACATACCATTCCCTTGAGGGTGATACGCTGTGGTTCGCAACTTCTTGCAGTCTTGGAACTGACACAGCTCACGGAACAATTGGATTCAAACGCCGATCCACGGTCGGTGAGGATATGCTCAGGACAACCGTAATGGCGGACAAACTCTGCGTAGAAGGTCTCAGCCGTAGTTCTTGCTGTAAGATCTCTGACAGGCACGATGACAAGGAACTTGGAGTAATGATCCACCATTGTCAGAGCGTAGCTGTAGCCGGGAACGTGTGGGACCCAACTTCACATGGTCCAGAGCAACAATTTCACACGGCTTTTGAGTCTTAATTGGATGTAGAGGGGCCTTCTGATCTCTTCGACCTTCCTTGGTGATACTACAGGCGGGACACTCTCGGCACCAACTCTCAATGTCACTCCTCATCCCAACCCAATAGAAGCGACGACGGATGGTAGCTTCGGTCTTTGTACCCCGAAGTGACCGGATCTGTCATGATACGCCTCAAGTATCATCTGTGCGTCTCTTCTTGGTACGAGGATCTGATGAAGCCTTTCACCTGTGACAGGATCAAGAGTGTTTCTATGTAGAAGGCCTCGTTGGACAAACAGGCGCTTCCTCTGTCGCCAAAGGCGTTTTAATTCCACGTCATGAAGACCTCTCTTTACACGGGTTGGTATTCTTCCTGTAAGCAGGAAATCTGACAATTCTCCTAAAACTCTGCTCTCTTCTTGGAACGTTTTCCACAGAGATGGCTCCTGGAGGGATTCGGCAGCTGTTTTCGGCAGAGATTCTCCTTCTACAGGGACACCAATAGCAACCTGTTGGGCAAACTTGTTGTAGAATGGTGGCATCTCCACCTCTTCCCAGATGTCTTCTCGGGGTGGTTCTTCTCCCACAGGCAACCTTGAGAGGTGCATCAGCGTTAGACTTGCCACTGCGATACTTGACAGAGAACTTGTAATTCGCGAGTCTTGAGGCCCACCGTTGTTCAAGGGCTCCCAGTCGAGCAGTGTCCAGATGCGCCAACGGATTGTTATCTGTGTACACGGTAAAGGGTGTGGCAGGCAGGTAGTCTTTAAACTTCTCTGTCACGGCCCAGACAAGCGCCAGAAGTTCGAGTTTGAAAGAACTATAGTTCTGGTCGTTCTTCTCCGCGCCTCTCAGACTCCTGCTGGTGTAGGCGATGACTCGCTCTTTGTTGTCCTGAACCTGGGACAACACTGCACCCAAACCTTGGTGACTTGCATCTGTGTACAAGCGGAATGGCTGACTGTAGTCGGGATAGGCTAGAATTGGTGGTTGCGTCAAAAGTGCTTTAAGCGCTTGAAAGGCTTCCTCTTGACGCGCTGTCCAGTCTACAGGAAGCTTTCGGTTGTAGTTTTCTCTGGGACAACCGTGCAACAACTCGTTCAGAGGCTCGGCTACTTGGGCGAAGTGTGGTATGAAACGCCGGTAGTAACCTGCGAATCCAAGGAAGCTTCGGACTTCTTTGACGGTAGTTGGTCTTCGCCAGTTCTGGACTGCAGTGATCTTTTCAGGATCAGGTTGGACGCCTTGTGCGCTCACGACATGCCCAAGGTAGTGAACTTGGGGTTTCAACAGGTAGCACTTGGAGGGCTTCAACTTTAGGCCGTGCTGTATAAGTACCTTGAATACCTCGGACAGGTGACGAAGGTGTTCTTGGTATGTCCGGGAGAATACAATAACATCGTCCAGGTACAGTTGCACACTCTGGAAATTCTCATGGCCGAGGCACCTCTCCATAAGCCGTTGGAATGTGGCTGGGGCATTACATAGCCCAAATGGCATACTATTGAATTCAAAGAGTCCCATCGGGGTCGTAAACGCAGTCTTTTCACGATCTTCAGGCGCCATAGGGACTTGCCAGTATCCACTGGTTAAGTCCAGGGTCGAGAAACAGGTAGCTGATCCCAAAGCCGTTAGAGATTCCTCAATCCGTGGCAATGGGTATGCGTCTTTGTGCGTGACATTGTTGAGTTTACGATAGTCCACACAAAATCGTAGGGTTCCGTCTTTCTTCTTGACAAGGACTAGCGGGGCTGCCCAGGGGCTGTTACTCTCCCGGATGACATCAGCATCTCGCATCTCTTGGATCATCTTTTTCACCGGTTGGTACATCGCTGGTGGTATTGGACGGTGACGCTCCTTGATTGGATGGTGGTCGCCAGTCAGAATGCGATGTTGTATGGTCGTGGTCTTACCAAAGTCCAATGGGTGTTTGCTGAATGCCTGTTGGTAACGCTTGGCCACATTGCGAACCCCATTGATGTGCTCTATAGGGGTATTGGCGTCTCCCCACGTTCAATTCATCCCACCAGGACTTCGTGGCTCCATTTTGAATGTTCTCAGCAGCTTGGGTGGAACGCTGTGTGGCAGTAGAATCACCAGAGAGAATGTCTTCTGGTGCTAACCGGTGTAGCAGGGCCACAGAGTGGAACTTGTGGAGGTTCACGGGAGCATCGCCCAAGTTGACTAAGCGGACAGGAACACGTCCATTGGAAACTGTGACAAGGCTGCGGGCAGCCATGACAAGTGGTTGGCCATCTACCTGTATGGGTTGTAGCAAAGCCTCGTAGTCCTGATTTTCTATGCCCGGACGGACACGGCACCACACCATAGTTTCTGTTCCAGGCTGTAGGGTTACTGGACGGGTATCTTGGATCCGGACTCGACCAATTTCACCTTGTTTGTTGGCGAACTTGTGCTGGGCATTGAGTACACGAATGGCCCGCTGAATGGTCTGCTGGTCACTGGGAGAAGCTGTAAGGAGAGAGGCATGCAAGGCATCCAACACTTCTGCAAAGCAATGGCGTAAAACATTCATGCCTAATATTACAACTGCAAACCTATCATCCTCTACATCAGTGACAATTACACCCTGTCTAGGCAGTTTCAAGTCCCCAATCTGGATAGTGGGTTCCCAATAACCCCTGCTGTGGTATGGGCTGTCCATTGCTGGCACACAGATTTATCCATGTGTCAGGTGTTCTATTCAACACACCTAAGTCCCAATGTTCAAGGAACACCTGCTTGCGCAGGGTTGTTACCTGAGATCCAGTGTCCACCAACGCTGTCAGAGGGACGCCGTTCACCCGGATTGTGATGTGTGGGCAGGCTGAGACGAAGCGTGACAATGGGACTGAAGATTCACCTGGGCCCTTCTTCTTTCCTCCCGAGGGGCGGCCCGCTGCCTCGGGGTGGCCCGTTTAACTGAAAACACTGAGGGCCTGGTGTGTCCATATCTATGGCAATAGGTACAGTATGGCCTCTCACTCTGCGGAGGTTTCACTGAAGACGGACGTCTGGGTGGAGACTCAGGTGAGATGTTGAGACTTCGCAAAGGATCACTGGATGATGAAGACGGCTGGGTCAGACGATCTAGACGGACGGTGATCTGTTCCATGGCACGGGTCAGATGATCCACTCGGGCCAGAAGGTCATCTCTGGAGTCTGCTGGTGTAGTCTGCGCAGTTTGGGCAGCAGGTGAGGTACCCAGAGGTAGTGGCAGGACAACTGGAGCAATGCTTGTTGAGGGTCCAGGTGAGGGGGAGCACAGATGACTGGGCTCGGCTGGAGCTGCTCCTGTCCCAAGACCTGGATGGCAAGGGCCTTGAAGTCAGCAAACGTGATGCTGGGATGTTGTGCAGCAAGCATTCGCAACTGACTCTGGAGCAATGTGGTACCCGCCCCGTCTATGAAGCGGTCAAGCAAGATTTTATCAGAGTCCACATTTTCACGTGGATCCACTTGCACCACAGCTCTGAACGCCTCTTGGAGGGATAAAGCATAGTCCCGCAGGGTCTCACCAGGTAGTTGTCGTCTGGAAAAGAAGCGCATCTTTACTTCGGAGACAGATTGCACGTCAAAGTTCACCTGGAGTTTGTCCAGAATTTGCCCAGGGGTTCTTTTGTCAGAGGCAGGCCAGGATTTGACCTCCCTAGCTGCAGCACCCTCAAGCTGGCCCAGCAGGATCTGTATCTGCTGTTCTGTATTCAGAGGATAGAACTGGAAGAGAGACAGCATCTTCTCACGAAAGTCCCTGAGGGTATGCGCCTCCCCTTTGTAGCACGGCAGCCATGGTGCGCCAGGGTAAAATGGCATGGAGAATGGTAGGCTGCTCGCCATGGGCACTGCTGGATCACTAGAAACAGATGGCACAATGTCACTTTGCTCAGTCATGTTGTTTGCAGGTATGACTGAAATTAGGTCGCCGTCTCTTTAAGAAACTCAACTGCTTGCTGGCAGGGAATGGAGACCACAACTTGGAATGCTGTCCCTTTAAGAATGCTGTAGCTATTAACAGAGTCACTGTGATGCAGGCTGACGGTGTGCTCCCCCTCTTTAATGGTGGCACTCCCCACGGACACGGTACACGGAAAACACTCGCTGGGGCCGTGGGAGGACTGAAGACAAGGACAGGGAGGCACAGTACTCACTGACAGCAACTGCAGCGTGGACCAGAGATCAGCGGTGCACAGCAGGGACGGTGATGCGGCACCGGAGAGTCAGAAATGGCGCCGGCACGTTCGCCTTTCACTTTCTTGTATGGGTGCGCTGGAGCATTGCGCTCAGCATTCTGGACTCTCCTAAGATGGCGGCAGATGGGTCTCCCTGGCCTCATGGGCAGTGCTAAAAATCTCCCGCACTTTTGCAAGGTACAGTTAACCCTTTGTGGGCGTTCTTACACAGCGATGTGGCGCAGCAAACAAGTCCTGGGCGTTTTAACTCTTCCAGGGCTGTAACACACTGAGAGGACAGTCTTTAGGGCTTACTTCAGGGGTATAGGGCTCCCCCCTCTTTGTGGCAAGCACTCTCAGGGAATAAACTTGATCTTAGCAAAGTCCACAATAAAGACCGATGCTCTGGAGACAATTTGGCGCACTTTTCGTGGCGACTTTCTCAAAATGGCACACACCCGTATCCTGTTCGTGACGCCAGTTTTTCTTGCGGTGACCAGATGGAAGGTAACGCTGCAGTTGGGATTGCGGGGGTGCAAACAGCGCAGACTTGTCACGGTCTCTGGGCACGAGGGCGCAGCGCTGGTGCTGTCCCACGTTACCACCACTGGTACCGGTGATGAGGGGGCTGCACAAATGTTGGTGGTGATTGTTCCCCCGGGGCGCTTCCCCTATACTGTGCCGACTGGTGGTGTTTGGGGCGCCCTGATGTTGTCGGTGCAGAGTCAGACACAGAAACGGTTGTAAAGTTGAACTTTTACTTCCATGGGTGTGGAGGCACAAATGCTTAAACAGTTTCTTCAATACAAAACAACGGGGTACGCCTGGTGACACAGCAAAGTCCTGGGATGCAGGGTAGACTTGATGAAAGGTGTTCCTAGCCCCTTATACTTCAGTGTTACAGCCCTGAGCGCCCCCCCGTCCCCCCCCCTGGCTCCCACCCGGCGGCCCCCCCACCGCTACTCGTTTATTTTTCCCCCTATCCTTTTTTTGTCCCGCTGACTCCGGGGGTTCGGGTGCAAAAGGGGGGGGGGGCAGGTTTTTCTACAGTCCGGCCCTGGCCCCCGGGTTCCTGTGTTATTTCTTTGGGGCCACGTGTTCCAGTTTTTTTTTTCACAGTCTCATGCTGACAAGATAATGATGCTTGACTTCCTTCAGGGCGATGGCTAGGCAGACAGGGGACAGGATCTTCTGAATAGCTGGAGTATGTCAGCTCTCCAACCTTCCTGGGCCTGTCTAGGACTTGAGATTCCTGCACTAAACTCACTGCTTTCTTCACAGGACATCACACTTATCTCCTCACCTCCTCCTCCTAACACTCCACACTTCTAACTCCTCACACGCAGGACCTTCCTGCAGGGGTGTTACCATGGGGACACAGTGATCAGCTGACTCCTCCCCTTTTCCCAGGCGATGTCCTCCCATTGGACATTTGGTTACTATTCAACTCCTGTGGGAGGTGTAATGCATGTGTGAGGCTCACTAGGGTGGCGCTGTGTTGTGTGAGACTCAGGACCCCCTGCTATGTCACACAGGCTATGAAGCAACAGGAAATAATACAATGCACAGAGATCACCCTCAGCCCAGCCATAGCCAGAAAACTGTTAGGACTCCTCAGAAAACTATGTATAAAACATAGTGTAGAACACAATCAGGGCTCCTAAGAACCTATCTATAAAACATAGTGTGAATACTCATAGGGCTCTAAATCTATCTATAAAACATAGTGTAGAATACTCTTAGGACTCCTAGGAACCTATCTATAAAACATAGTGTAGAACACTCTTAGGGCTCACAAGACCCTATCTATAAAACATAGTGTAGAACACTCTTACTGCTCCTAAGAACCTATCTATAAAACATAGTGTAAATACTCTTAGGGCTCCTAGGAACCTATCTATAAAACATAATTGCTTACAGAACACTCTTAGGACTCACAAGAAATCTATCTATAAAACATAGTGTAGAATACTCTCAGGAGCTCCTAGTAATGTATCCATAAAACATAGTGTATAACTGTCAGGGCTCCTAGGAACCCATCTATAAAACATAGTGTAGAATACTCTTAGGCCCCTAGAACTTATCTATAAAACATAGTGTAGAATACTCTAGAGCTCCTAGGAACCTATCTATAAAACATAGTGTAGAATACTCTTAGGGCTCCTATAGGAATCTATCTATAAAACATAGTGTAGAACACTCTTAGGGCTCCTAGGAACCCATCTATAAAACATAGTGTAAAATACTCTTAGGGCTCCTAGGAACCTATCTATAAAACATAGTGTAGAATACTCTTAGGGTTCCTAGAACTTATCTATAAAACATAGTGTAGAATACTCTTAGAGCTCCTAGGAACCCATCTATAAAACATAGTGTATGACACTGACAGGGCTCCTAGGAACCTATCTATAAAACATCATAGTGTAAGACACTGTCAGGGTTCCTAGGGAAGCCCATCTATAAAACATAGTGTATGACACTGACAGGGCTCCTAGGAACCTATCTGTAAAACATAGTGTAAAATACTGTCAGGGGTTCCTGGGAACCCACCTATAAAACATAGTGTATGACACTGTCAGGGCTCACTAGGAACCTATCTATAAAACATAGTGTACGACACTGATCAGGGCTCCTAGGAACCTATCTATAAA
>CAMRHE010002166.1:0-10934 GCA_947044405.1 Leptodactylus fallax | reverse complement strand
AAAAGTTTTGAGAATGACACAAATATTATATTTTCACATGATCTGCTGCCCTCTGGTTTTTATGTGTGTTTGTCAGATGTTTTTATCACATACAGAAATAGAATTGCATTCATATTATGAGTAACAGAAGCTTATATTGACAGTTAGAATGAGTTAATGCAGCAAGTCAATATTTGCAGTGTTGACCCTTCTTCTTCAGGACCTCTGCAATTCTCCCTGGCATTCCCTGATGTTTTTCTGGAGAGAAGTGGCTTCTTTGCTGCCCTCCTTGAGACCAGGCCTTGCTCCAGAGTCTCCGCCTCGCCATGACTGTATAGTAAGGTGCAGGAAGCTGTATTCCTCCTGTAACTGGGGCTAAATGTGCCCAGTTACAGGGGAAATCAGCCTCCCTAACAAAAAACTGTGATCAGATGTCCCCAAAAGTCTATTATAACCTTATGGGGACACAATGTAAAAATAAATAAATAAATAAAATAATATGCCAATAAAATGCCCTTATTAAAGGTTATGGCCCCACCCCCGACAACACTATACAAAATAAGAATTACCGTAATGGAGAGGGAAAAACTATTTTCTAAAGTTTTTTAGTAGCGCTTTATTGTTATTAAATCAAAAAAAAAATAGAAAAGTGAAAAACAGTGCGTTTTTCCCTCACTCTTTTGTTTATGCTTTCCTGAATACAAAAAAAATTAAACCACATGCAAAAATAAAAACAACATAAAATTAAAGCCCTATGTGTCACCGAAAAAAAGACGCAGAAATTAGTTGAATAATGCAAATGATAAATATGTTACAGCCCTCAAAACTGCAGATAGAAAAAAAACCGAAAATGTGTCTGGTCCTGGACCAGCGGGAAATTGGCCCGGTACTGAAGTGGTTAATTTCACCACAGAAAACCTTAGCTGCTACACAACATTCCATAATATTTCCATGGGGGATGCTTCCACCTCCTCCTTTTTGCACATGTCTCCAGTCCCTTCTTTTGATTTAAAGACATGTATGAGATACGATAGGGACCTCAACCAGATGGCCCATCAAAAACGACATGGCCTTTTTAGGACCTGGGAATATGCATAGCAACCTATAGCCTGGAATTCATGCCTAATCTACCATCCACAAAATAATCCTTACGTTGGATTAGCAAGAAAATAGTTTCTTTAATTCTAAGGTAAAATAGATACCTGAGATCATCAAAAAAGAGGTAAAAGGGGGAAAAATCCTTGAAATAATAGAAAAAAACTATTACTCACTTGATAACTCTCCTTATGTTCCTGCACCTCCATGCCCATGCTCCCTGCTGGTACTGTGCAGAGACCAGTGATTGGCAGCACAGGTCACTTGTTAACTGTGCTGCATTGATGGCATATATGACTACCCACATGATTGCTGCAGACAGTCATTAGTCTCAGCAGGACTCCCCGAGCATTGTGATTGGCTGCAGCAATTACATGGGTAGTTGGATGTATATGTGGGGTGGAGATGTACTAACTTGTGATCTGGGTAAAATAATTATATAATAGAAGTTAGAATTTGGCATAATGTGGTACAATCATGTAAAACTATAGACTATCGATCTGGACTGTGCAAAATTATACTAAACTATTTCAGAATGTACCAGATTTATCACAGTGGCTGATGCTGGATGATAAATCTAGAGTATGTTTACACTTTCTCATCTAAAGGGGTTGTCCAGGCAAGATTGGACAATCCCTTTAACTATTAAATCAGCCGGGGGCAGTGAAAAAAATAAAAAAAATGCATACTCACCTGTCCCCGATGATCTGGTGTCCTCTAAGTGCTTCCCGGTTCTTCTGCTCCGGCAGCTTCTCCCCGGGTATCTTCTGGAGTTCCACTGAAGCCACTGATTGGCCTCAGTGGTCACGTGTCTGCTGAGGCCAATCAGCTGCCTCAGCAGGCCTCAGGAAGAGGGACCCGTGATGTCACAGGTAGTGACATTGTATGTCATTTGCTGATTGGCCACAGCGGTCACATGACCGCTGAGGCAAATCAGCAGCTTCAACGGAATTCCGGAAGAGGACACGCCAGGAGGACACCGGAGCATCGGGGACAGGTGAGTATGAATTTTTTTTATTTTTTTCAATACCCCCGGCTGATTTAAATGTTAAAAGGGTTGTCCATTTTTGCCTTAACAACCCCTCTAAGTTTACAATACCTATAAATTGGTTATGTTTCCCACTAAACAAATGCATCAAAATTGTAGTAGATTTTTTTTTTAGTGTGTGGTGTGACATCTTATAAACAAACCCCATTTCAGGAAGCCCTATTCCTTTCCTATAAGTCCCAGCCCATTGCTGGGCAAGAAATTTTCAGAGAGTGTATAAATGTGGTGCAGGGTATGTACATCGGTTTCAGGTACAAATGGCAACAGAATGCTGTCCCATTTTCAATAGTAAATCTGCCCCATAGTGTTTGGGATGACATTACAGCATATACACAATGTTGTGGAAGAGTGAAGAAATCAGGTGATACCTTTTAGAGGCTAACTGAGTATATTTGATAGTAAGCTTTCGAGAGTGCTAGCTCTCTTCTTCATACATGGTGTAATAGAAGAACTGAAAATTCACACTATTTATACACATACAAGACATGGATCTTCAAAGGATCTTGCAATAACAGTCCAAAAAAGTTGAATAAAATGTGAATAAAAGAGCATGTGAGGAGGACAGAGTCTCTTAGAAGCAAAGATGGTCAGAGGTCCACCAGTCTGTGAAAAACTGCGTCTAAAAATTGTGGAACACTTTCAGAAAAATGTCCCACCATCTACTGTACATGATATCATCAAAAGATTGAGAAAATCTGAAGAAATCCATGTGCATGAAGACAAGGACGATGGTTAATATTGGATGCTCGTGATCTATGGACTGACAAGTGGTACTGCATTAAAAATAGGTGTGAATCAGTAATGCGAATCAGTAATGCAAATCCCTGCATGGATAAGGAATACTTGTAGATATCATTATTTATAAACACATTTTGCTGCGCAATCCACAAATGCAAGTTAAAACTGTATCTAAGAAAAAGCCATATATCAACACAATTTAGAAACACCTCAGGGCCGAAGCTCATTTAAAATGGACTAGATTAAAATGGAACAGTGTTCTGTGGTCAGATGAACCACAATTTTAAATTACTTCTAGAAACCACAGATGCTGTACCCTGCAGAGGACCTTCCAGCTTGTTATCAGCACACAGTACAAAAGCCTACACCTCTGATGGTATTGTTTTGCATTAGTGCTTACGGCATAAGCAACTTACACATCTTGAAAGGCACTATCAATGCTTAGCAGCATATAGAGGTTTTTAGAACAACTTATGCTCCCATCCAGATAATGTCTCTTTCAGGGAATGCCTTGCATATTTCAGCAAGACCAGTGTCGGATTGGTGTGGCTAGGGCCCACCAGTAAAATTAATTCTGGTAGTACGCTATACAGCTACATGCAGATATCACCAGTCATTTGCAAATTCCCACACATTTACAGACTGTTGTAAAAAGAAGAAGGGATGCTACACAAGGATAGACACAGTCCTGTCCCAAATTTTTTGAGATGTGTTGCTACAATACAACAATGTCTAACTTTCACTTTCTGATCTGTGTTTTGTGTTCTATTGTGAATAAAATATGGTTAGATACGATTTCCAAATCATTGCATTCTCGTTTTCTTTATTTATTTTACACAATGTCCCAATGTTTATTTGGAATTGGGGTTGCATATATTTACAATGGAGACCTACTGTATGTGCCTCCATGTTTGCAGGCTACAAACAAACCCTATGTAGTCTGATCCTACAGTCACATGACTTTTCATCTGTAGTCTACTTTTTCCAAAACTAATGTTAGTAAGAAATAGGGCACAAATTGAAAAAAAGCATGACTGCAGGACCAGACAATCCAGGGTTTGTTCATTGTCTGTTGGCATGGAGACCCATAGGTCTGCATAGAGGCTGCAGGTATAAAAGTTAAGATTTTTAACCACAAATATCTAAATGCATTTGTTTTTTGTAAATCATGTGTACCTATCTAATATAAATTACAATGATATGTCCTGTATTGGCTTAATATGATGATCATAGAAGTCTAAACCTCGGCGACAGAAACCAGCAGTCCTAGATAAGTTATAGAATGTGACATTTGTGCCCTGAGATAGCAGCAGGTGTGTTTACATGACATAATGCCAATAATGAAGCTGGTCCTGTGCTGAGAAATGTTGGATTTTGGGAACTGATGAAGTAGAACAGAGAGCAGGTGGAGAAGTGTTTTATCACAATTAACTATTATTGCTTAGACAGAATGAAATTACAATAGAAATTTATAATTTCCTAACAATGCTAAAATGTATCGACATGAGTAGTAACATGTGTCAACCAGGTTACAAGACTAGAGCAAATAACCTTGTGCAAATAGGCTGTTGTATGCATATTCCAGGACACTAACTTCTGAGGTGTAGCACAAACTTACACCAGTGCATCTGGGTGTCCAGGAGTCTGCAGATTCAGAAGATGCCTCTAATGTGCCCAGTTACATAAAATAATTTCTCCATTACAGCAACTTTCACTTGATGTCAGTCACATTCTGTATACTATTCATAGAGGTCAATTATGGAACTCAAAGATGTATTTACCTCCTGGTATGTTAGTGCAGAGGAGCATATGTGGCATAAAGATATTTGTGACACAGATATCATGGAGGGGCTCTGTTGCTGATACTAATGGGTAGCCCAGGGGCTGGCATTCATGTCAAGAACATGAGATGGGGTTTAAACAAATCCCATCCACACACTGCAGAAAAAATAACTGGGCAGGCTCCGTCTGGTCCACAAGAGAGCAGGTGAATCCCCCGGGTGTTCGCCTGAGCCAGGGTAGTACTGTAGCCCTCGACCCCCTGCACTAGTAGTGTACAACACAGAAGTACACTCAGTGTACTACATACAGGTAGAGAGTATGTGCTGTCTCCATCAGCCTGTGTACCCATATATTAAACTGGGTTGGCTATTTAACAAGCTACCCAGTTTATTATTATATAGATATACTAATAGCAAATCCTATCTCCTATAACTGTCTATGCCCAGACCCACAGGTGAAAAGGTATATCCTCCAGTGGGCCTTGGAGTAAGGAGGACCCCCCAGCTTTCCCTGGCATGGCACAGTACATTCATCGTACTTTATAAAGATACTCATCATACAGCATTTCAATCAGGTTCTTCACCAGTATAATGTTCTGAGTAGATTATTAGAAACATACGGGGTGGCTGAGATGACATCTAGGTGCAAAAACAAGCTGACCAGTGTCTTCCATTCCCTGATCTCACCTTCTGAATGTCACTTCAAGGGCAAGCCTCTTGCGGTGTTTTGCTGCTGCCTGAGATCTTCTGTGTGAAAATGGTCCTTGTTCAAGAGCCAGGTAGCAGGGCACTGACAGGACCCCAGGACAGAAACAGTCCAAGGAAAGGACTAGGCAGCAAGTTAGTATTGAACAAAAATCAGATACAGTGGGCCTCTAAAATTAATTTTACTGATGGGCCATATGCACCCCAGTCCAATATTAAACATGGTTTGGAACACATAGCATGTCAGTTAATGATGTGTGTTTGGCTGCAGTTTTCAACCTTTGCACAATAAAAGCCAGGTCAGCTGCCTAGGAATGGTAGCTGAAAAAACAGCTGATTTTGTCATTTTTTTGGTGTGGGCAGGCCCATTGCAAGATGTCTCCTTCAGACATCCTATATTAGACCTGTCCTGTGTGATCTTAGCCTTACAGATTGTTTCTATTCACACTTCAGGCATAAAATCTTTTTTTCCAATCCACTTTTAAAAATGTATTTTTAATACTCAATTTTTATGAGAATCATTGTCCACAGTGCTTCACTTCCCAGAGCCTCCTTTGTTTTCTCATATATAGGGAATCAGGCTGAAAGATATGATGGATACAGTGTGGCTATTTAGTATATCTGGCAGATAAATTGGATTATATGCCTGAAGTGTGAATTAGAACAATATATAAACCTATGATGTTTCTAAACTGATGATCTCGAACCATTGATTCTATGTATGAAAGAGGTCTGACTATCTTCTTGGGTGGAACAACATTTCTGGACATTTGTAACAACCCAGCTGACCGGGTAAAGCGACTCTTAAACAAGTCTGAGGTCAAGATTTTCATGCCATGCTCCAGAGAAAGCAGTTCTGTATTAACCTGTATATCAGTAAGTTACAGGAGGTTTGGATGAGGATATAGATGCACAGATAATTTGTCTCATCCAGCTAATAAAGAACATTTGTGCTAATGTATTGTTCTATTCTAGGAAATTGCTGGTTAATTTGCTGCCATCTGAAAGATTCTTGATAGTAATGTGTTTCTATTTCAGCAAAATATACTTACAATGTAAAGGAAATGTATCATATATTTTAAGTTAATTTTATTATTTTTAGTTTATGACTGTATAAAATAGATAATGTTTTGGTCTTTTATTAATGTAGCAATTTAATTTTTATTTGTGTAAACTTTCTGGGGGAAAGTATATTAGAGATCTTTCCTGTAATGTATGTCTGCTTTATGGCAGCCTGAATGGGAGGTAATTGACAGAAAAATGATGTAGATTATAATAGTCTTCAGGCAATGTTGGAGTAGTCTTCTGCCCTAAAAATCAATGGAGACACATACAGAACCTAATCTGTGTAGTAGTACAATAGAGCTCTTACTAAATCCCCTGTACTCTAGTGATAATGATGACTCTGGTCCCCTATTCCAGTCTATACAGCAAAGCTGCAGTAAACAGAAAATACTAACCTACTGTATGGTATGAAAACTGGAAGATTTAAATTTATCAAGTGGATAGTCATAAAATTGTAAACAAAAAAAAAAAAAATATCAACTTGATTTAAATAATGTATTATTTCCTAAAATAAAGCGTTTCTTTTCATCAAATTATTTATTATTAAGTCAATGCAGTCAATACAAAATATACAAAAACGTCTATAGAAATGCAACAAAGTCATATTACAGATAATATACATTTCCACATACCAAAATTGACTAGGACATAAATACCAATGGCTCCTTTTGGTCCATTTTCTTAAAGGGGTGTCCTAGCAAAAATGCAATATTTTAAATAGGCTGGGGGAGGTGAAAAAAAAAAAAATCATACTCACCTTTCCCTGGTGTTACGATGCCTCCAAGCGCGGCCCAGTCCTGCCGGTCCATTGTTATCTTCTGGCAGAAGTCCTCGTCGCACGTGACCGCTAAGGCCAATCGGAGGCCTCAGCGAAGGACATGTGACGTGACTACCTGTGACGTCCCGGGGTCACTTCCTAATGTCGCTGAGGCTGCTGATTGGCCTCAGTGGCTTCAGCGGAAGGATCTGGGACATCACAGCCGGCAAGGAGTTTCACTTCCATCAGACACTGGAGCAGCAGGACCAGACCACACTGGAGCACAGGTGAGTATGAATTTTTTTTTTTTTTTTCACCTCCCCAGCCTATTTTAAAAATAATTTTTTTTTGCTCGGACAACCTCTTTAAGGTTCCCTTCTTACCAACCCATCCAGTGCATGGAAAAAAACAGCGGCAGAAACGCATTGCATTTTTCTGCTGCATTTTCTACAGAAAGTCTGTAGAATTTTCCTCTTTGGACTTTCTGTCCCTATTATACCTATAGGGAAAATGCCAGCATTTTCGTTGGTATAATTGACATACTGCAATTATCGAAAACATGGGTGTTTTTGAAACGCAGCTTTTCTGCTGCAGATTTTTTTTTCTGGAATGTGTGGATGGAATTAGCCAGAATCCCATCCACTTTGCAGGTAATGTAAAAATGCAGCGTTTTTTGCAGCAGCATTTCCGGCCTTAAGATGAAATATTCTAATAATGATACCGTACATTGTTGCAACCTTGGCCTGGCAGAGAACATAAAAACTTAAAGAGGACCTTTCACGTCCTCATGTATATGCGGTTTTATATAACCGCTAGAAAAGCCGACAGCGTGCTGAATTCAGTGCACTGCGGGCTTTCCCATTATATGCCCTGGTTTACTGTCAGAAGGGCATTCCTGACAGTCTAGCTGCACTGTGAGGAACGCCCTCCCTGACAGTATTCCTCCATAGCGCTGTACTGAGGGGGCGTTCCTCACAGCTCAGCATCATCACTGGGCTGTAAGGAACACCCCCTCTCTCTGAGCCAAGTACTATCAGAGGGGGTGTTCCTTACAGCCCAGTGATGACGCTGAGCTGTAAGGAATACCCCCCCAGTACAAGTCTATGGACGAGTACTGTCAGGGAGGGCGTTCCCTCACAGACCAGCTAGACTCTCAGGAACACCCTTCTGACAGTGAACGGTGAAATTTAGACCCCCGCTATCTCCAGCCCTGGGGCATATAACGGGAAACCTGGCAGTGCGCTGAATTCAGCGCGCTGTCGGCTTTCTAGTGGTATGTAAAAGCGCATATACATGAGGACGTGAAAGGTACTCTTTAAGAAAATGACTGAGATAATTCATTCACAAATACTATACAACACAACCTCATCAGAATGTGTTTCTGTTTAGCAAATATGACAATAGTGCAGTCATCAGTTTACTATACATTATGTTATTGTAAAATTAAAGCTAAAGAAAGCCCATAGCAAAAGCACACTGGACATTGCACAATATACATTTGATTGTTCTTGTTTTATACGATTATACTGTAACTACACTCATAACTGGCCTAAGGTTAGCTGACACCTTGTATGGAATTTTTATTTAGCTCCCCTCGCCCAGAGGCTTGCATTTCTTTTCTAATAATATATTGAACATAAGTAAATGTACAATTGATGCATAAACATTATATGTTATACTGTTTGTTGACCTCCAAATGTACTTTTATGTATATGCTAGTATGAGCTGAACTATTAGTTATTATAGACAAATAGGCAAGTTTTACTTTTATGTTCAATCAAGCTTTATTGAAGTTTCACTTTGTATAAAAAAGTCAAGATGTAGAACCTACAATACAAATAAACACTGTTCTATAGCCAGTCAATAGACATTGAATAGGTCACAGGTAGGAATCAGCACTACAGATCAAAAAATGGCTCAGCTGAAGATTAATTCAATTGGCCTATATGCCTTGGTGGTCAGCAAAGTTCTTAGTCCAGGGCATCAGCTCTGGGTGTCAGTGATGGAAAGGGTGCCCTGAGCATTACAATGGGCGTAATACAACTATAGATGTATATGTAAGAGTAAATAAAGGCAACTGACGAGAGAATGAAAGAAAAAAGATAAAAAATAGTATAAGAAAGAGAAAAGACATATAAAAAAAAATTAAAGAGAGTTTTCCAGCTAATAAAGAACTACTAGGAAATCCACCTGATAAGGCAACAAATGTAAAGGGTTAAGTCTTAGCATCATGAGAACATGTTGGACAAACCAGGGTTGCCAAAAACTTCCCATTGATCCTAGAGGAATCTGCTGCAAATTTCACTTGTATGTCCTGTTAGACTATGTTCACACTGACTTATTTTAGTCTGTTGTTCTAATCTGTGATAGGACAGGACTTTATCTTCTGTCTAAAACAATAGCAAACAAGATGGACAAAAATTGAATGATGATGGACGCAGACAAAATATGTTCCATCTGCATTAGTCATTCTGTTGGCTTTTACATCCATTGTTCTGACTGTCTCTATAATGGATCAGAACAACAGACTAAAAAGAAGCCAGTGTGAACTTAGCCTTAAAGGGGTATGTCATTACCATGAGAGCAGTGGGGGTCTGACACTAGACATCCCTTCCATGCAGCTGTTCTTAGTGGCTGATAAACATAGAATGGAGAGGAAGCAGACAGCATACAGTGTTCTCTGATTAGTGGACAATCCAGGTTACTGCAGCTTAGTTGCGATTCAAGTGAATGGTAGCTAAGCTGCAGAAACTTGGATTATTATCATGATAAAACCTATCTTCATTTACTTAGGACCTCTTTTTTCAGTATTGGTAAGGATCCTCAATGTCGACCAATCACATTTTTATGGTCTGCTTAAATTAAATTATAAGAAGTGCGCCCATTAAAGAGATTGTCCTATAAGGACAATATGCTCCGTACATGTACATCATGGAGGAAGTCTATGTGACTTCTCTCTACTGACTAGGATGGAAAGCAGCTGAAAAGAGCATCTCCTACATGGTACTGCAACTGGCAGCTTCCTCTGCTGATCAATAGCCGTTTCTGTAGGATTGAAATTTATGCATAAATACAGAATAACTACATAAATGTCATCATTATTGCATTAAGAATGGACACATTCTGGTAACATGTTACTGGTCACCATGACTAAGGGTGGGATAGATGTCCAACTTGGTAATGACTTTGTGACTCCCTCAAATTATATACACTGACACACAGGCGTACAACCACAAACAGCTGATCCACAGGTACCAGACCATATTAAACTTTCCCAGCTCTGAATAATTTACCCTGAGGTCCCCGCACTGTACCACAGCTCAGGTCAGGTCTTCGGAGAGTGAGGAGAGGTGTAAACCTTGGATTATTTATCATCACTTTCTTGTAAGAACATCATCCTCTTTGCAGGTGGAGAGGGATACACACTAGGTTTTGCACAGGTTGCACTCCCCACTAAGGCCGGCTGGACTATGAGGAATGTCCATGGGGATGACACTAGGCTGTAATACCACACATCTCTGAGGACAGGAAAGGTCCTCTTTGACATGGCTCCCCCTAATGTGGTTAAATGGTTACTTTATGTCAGTATTTGAAGTATAACATTTTTTTTCTAAAATTGAGTAATTTAATTTTATTCTATGTAACATTTTAGGTAGGTGTACAGTAGCTTCCTGGCACTGGTTTGCACAAGTTAGGCTTTATGGCTACAATGAACTTATTTTTTTTTTTACTTAAAAACTGTATGTCCTTCTAAGTGTCTACAGAT
>CAMRHE010002165.1:0-10991 GCA_947044405.1 Leptodactylus fallax | reverse complement strand
TGACATCCTGTATTATACTCCAGAGCTGCACTCACTATTCTGCTGGTGCAGTCACTGTGTACATACATTACATTACTTATCCTGTACTGATCCTGAGTTACATCCTGTATTATACTCCAGAGCTGCACTCACTATTCTGCTGGTACAGTCACTATGTACATACATTACATTACTTATCCTGTACTGATCCTGAGTTACATCCTGTATTATACTCCAGAGCTGTGCTCACTATTCTGCTGGTGCAGTCACTGTGTACATACATTACATTACATTACTTATCTTGTACTGATCCTGAGTTACATCCTGTATTATACTCCAGAGCTGCACTCACTATTCTTCTGGTACAGTCACTGTGTACATACATTACATTACTTATCTTGTACTGATCCTGAGTTACATCCTGTATTATACTCCAGAGCTGCACTCACTATTCTGCTGGTGCAGTCACTGTGTACATACATTACATTACTTATCCTGTATTATTCTCGGGGGGTGTGCTCTTTTTTCTGGGGGGGGAGCATGTAAAATTATTTTTCCCTGTACTGATCCCGAGTTACATCCTGTATTATACTCCAGAGCTGCGCTCACTATTCTGCTGATACAGTCACTGTGTACATACATTACATTACTTATCTTGTACTGATCCTGAGTTACATCCTGTATTATACTCCAGAGCTGCACTCACTATTCTGCTGGTACAGTCACTGTGTACATACATTACATTACTTATCCTGTACTGATCCCGAGTTACATCCTGTATTATACTCCAGAGCTGCGCTCACTATTCTGCTGGTACAGTCACTGTGTACATACATTACATTACTTATCTTGTACTGATCCTGAGTTACATCCTGTACTATACTCCAGAGCTGCGCTCACTATTCTGCTGGTGCAGTCACTGTGTACATACATTACATTACATTACTTATCTTGTACTGATCCTGAGTTACATCCTGTATTATACTCCAGAGCTGTGCTCACTATTCTGCTGGTGCAGTCACTGTGTACATACATTACATTACTTATCCTGTACTGATCCTGAGTTACATCCTGTATTATACTCCAGAGCTGCGCTCACTATTCTGCTAGTTCAATCACTGTGTACATACATTACATTACTTATCTTGTACTGATCCTGAGTTACATCCTGTATTATACTCCAGAGCTGCACTCACTATTCTGCTGGTGCAGTCACTGTGTACATACATTACATTACTTATCCTGTACTGATCCCGAGTTACATCCTGTATTATACTCCAGAGCTGCGCTCACTATTCTGCTGATACAGTCACTGTGTACATACATTACATTACTTATCTTGTACTGATCCTGAGTTACATCCTGTATTATACTCCAGAGCTGCACTCACTATTCTGCTGGTACAGTCACTGTGTACATACATTACATTACTTATCCTGTACTGATCCCGAGTTACATCCTGTATTATACTCCAGAGCTGCGCTCACTATTCTGCTGGTGCAGTCACTGTGTACATACATTACATTACATTACTTATCTTGTACTGATCCTGAGTTACATCCTGTATTATACTCCAGAGCTGTGCTCACTATTCTGCTGGTGCAGTCACTGTGTACATACATTACATTACTTATCCTGTACTGATCCTGAGTTACATCCTGTATTATACTCCAGAGCTGCACTCACTATTCTGCTGGTGCAGTCACTGTGTACATACATTACATTACTTATCCTGTACTGATCCTGAGTTACATCCTGTATTATACTCCAGAGCTGCGCTCACTATTCTGCTAGTTCAATCACTGTGTACATACATTACATTACTTATCCTTTACTGATCCTGAGTTACATCCTGTATTATACTCCAGAGCTGCGCTCACTATTCTGCTGGTACAGTCACTGTGTACATACATTACAGTCATGGCCAAAAGTTTTGAGAATGATACAAATATTAATTTTTACAAAGTCTACTGCTTCAGTTTTTCTAATGGCAATTTGCATATACTCCAGAATGTTATAAAGAGTGATCAGCTTAACAGCAATTACTTGTAAAGTCAATATTTGCCTAGAAAATGAACTTTATCACCCAAAACACATTTCAACATCATTGCAGCCCTGCCTTAAAAGGACCACCTAACATCGTTTCAGTGATTGCTCCATTAACACAGGTGTGGGTGTTGATGAGGACAGGGCTGGAGATCAATCTGTCATGATTAAGTAAGAATGACACCACTGGACACTTTAAAAGGAGGCTGGTGCTTGCCATCATTGTTTCTCTTCTGTTAACCATGGTTATCTCTAAAGAAACACGTGCAGTCATCATTGCACTGCACAAAAATGGCCTAACTGGGAAGAGTATTGCAGCTAGAAAGATTGCACCTCAGTCAACAATCTATCGCATCATCAAGAACTTCAAGGAGAGAGGTTCCATTGGTGCCAAAAAGGCTCCAGGGCGCCCAAGAAAGACCAGCAAGCGGCAGGACCGTCTCTTAAAAGTCTTTCAGCTGCGGGATGGGGCTACCAGCAGTGCAGAGCTTGCTGAGGAATGGCAGCAGGCAGGTGTGAGTGCATCTGCACGCACTGTGAGGCGGAGACTCTTGGAGCAAGGCCTGGTATCAAGGAG
Organism: Leptodactylus fallax; assembly: GCA_947044405.1. Classification (NCBI taxonomy): domain Eukaryota; kingdom Metazoa; phylum Chordata; class Amphibia; order Anura; family Leptodactylidae; genus Leptodactylus; species Leptodactylus fallax. The sequence goes on along the minus strand of CAMRHE010002165.1, from coordinate 8,389 downwards.
GGCAGCAAAGAAGCCACTTCTCTCCAGAAAAAACATCAGGGACAGACTGATATTCTGCAAAAGGTACAGGGAGTGGACTGCTGAGGACTGGGGGAAAGTCATTTTCTCTGATGAATCCCCTTTTCCATTGTTTGGAACATGTGGAAAACAGCTTATTCGGAGAAGAGGAGGTGAGCGCTACCACCAGTCTTGTCTCATGCCAACTGTAAAGCATCCTGAAACCATTCATGTGTGGGGTTGCTTCTCAGCCAAGGGAATCGGCTCTCTCACAGTCTTGCCATGAATAAAGAATGGTACCAGAATGTCCTCCAAGAGCAACTTCTCCCAACCGTCCAAGAGCAGTTTGGCGCTCAACAATGCCTTTTCCAGCATGATGGAGCACCTTGCCATAAAGCAAAGGTGATAACTAAATGGCTCAGGGAACAAAACATAGAGATTTGGGGTCCATGGCCTGGAAACTCCCCAGATCTTAATCCCATTGAGAACTTGTGGTCAATCATCAAGAGACGGGTGGACAAACAAAAACCAACAAATTCAGACAAAATTAAAGCATTGATTCTGCAAGAATGGACTGCTATCAGTCAGGATTTGGTCCAGAAGTTGATTGAGAGCATGCCAGGGAGAATTGCAGAGGTCCTGAAGAAGAAGGGTCAACACTGCAAATATTGACTTGCTGCATTAACTCATTCTAAGTGTCAATATAAGCTTCTGTTACTCATAATATGAATGCAATTCTATTTCTGTATGTGATAAAAACATCTGACAAACACACATAAAAACCAGAGGGCAGCAGATCATGTGAAAATAGAATATTTGTGTCATTCTCAAAACTTTTGGCCATGACTGTACATTACTTATCCTGTACTGATCCTGAGTTACATCCTGTATTATACTCCAGAGCTGCGCTCACTATTCTGCTGGTACAGTCACTGTGTACATACATTACAATTATCCTGTACTGATCCTGAGTTACATCCTGTATTATACTCCGGAGCTGCACTCACTATTCTGCTGGTACAGTCACTGTGTACATACATTACATTACTTATCCTGTATTGATCCTGAGTTACATCCTGTATTATACTCCAGAGCTGCGCTCACTATTCTGCTGGTGCAGTCACTGTGTACATACATTACATTACTTATCCTGTACTGATCCTGAGTTACATCCTGTATTATACTCCAGAGCTGCGCTCACTATTCTGCAGGTGCAGTCACTGTGTACATACATTACATTACTTATCCTGTACTGATCCTGAGTTACATCCTGTATTATACTCCAGAGCTGCGCTCACTATTCTGCTGGTACGGTCACTGTGTACATACATTACATTACTTATCCTGTATTATACTCCAGAGCTGCGCTCACTATTCTGCTGGTGCAGTCACTGTGTAAATACATTACATTACTTATCCTGTATTATACTCCAGAGCTGCGCTCACTATTCTGCTGGTACAATCACTGTGTACATACATTACATTACTTATCCTGTACTGATCCTGAGTTACATCCTGTATTATACTCCAGAGCTGCGCTCACTATTCTGCTGGTGCAGTCACTGTGTACATACATTACATTACTTATCCTGTACTGATCCCGAGTTACATCCTGTATTATACTCCAGAGCTGCGCTCACTATTCTGCTGGTACAATCACTGTGTACATACATTACATTACTTATCCTGTACTGATACTGAGTTACATCCTGTATTATACTCCAGAGCTGTGCTCACTATTCTGCTGGTGCAGTCACTGTGTACATACATTACATTACTTATCCTGTACTGATCCTGAGTTACATCCTGTATTATACTCCAGAGCTGCGCTCACTATTCTGCTGGTACAGTCACTGTGTACATACATTACATTACTTATCCTGTACTGATCCTGAGTTACATCCTGTATTATACTCCGGAGCTGCGCTCACTATTCTGCTGGTGCAGTCACTGTGTACATACATTACATTACTTATCCTGTACTGATCCCGAGTTACATCCTGTATTATACTCCAGAGCTGCGCTCACTATTCTGCTGGTACAATCACTGTGTACATACATTACATTACTTATCCTGTACTGATACTGAGTTACATCCTGTATTATACTCCAGAGCTGTGCTCACTATTCTGCTGGTGCAGTCACTGTGTACATACATTACATTACTTATCCTGTACTGATCCTGAGTTACATCCTGTATTATACTCCAGAGCTGCGCTCACTATTCTGCTGGTACAGTCACTGTGTACATACATTACTTATCCTGTACTGATCCTGAGTTACATCCTGTATTATACTCCGGAGCTGCACTCACTATTCTGCTGGTACAGTCACTGTGTACATACATTACATTACTTATCCTGTATTATACTCCAGAGCTGCACTCACTATTCTGCTGGTACAGTCACTGTGTACATACATTACATTACTTATCCTGTATTATACTCCAGAGCTGCGCTCACTATTCTGCTGGTACAGTCACTGTGTACATACATTACATTACTTATCTTGTACTGATCCTGAGTTACATCCTGTATTATACTCCAGAGCTGTGCTCACTATTCTGCTGGTGCAGTCACTGTGTACATACATTACATTACTTATCCTGTACTGATCCTGAGTTATATCCTGTATTATACTCCAGAGCTGCGCTCACTATTCTGCTGGTACAGTCACTGTGTACATACATTACATTACTTATCCTGTAGTTTATACTCCAGAGCTGCACTCGCTATTCTGCTGGTACAGTCACTGTGTACATACATTACATTACTTATCCTGTACTGATCCTGAGTTACATCCTGTATTATACTCCAGAGCTGCGCTCACTATTCTGCTGGTGCAGTCACTGTGTACATACATTACATTACTTATCCTGTACTGATCCTGGTTATATCCTGTATTATACTCCAGAGCTGCGCTCACTATTCTGCTGGTACAGTCACTGTGTACATACATTACCTTACTTATCCTGTAGCGGTCGTTATACTCCAGAGCTGCGCTCACTATTCTGCTGGTGCAGTCACTGTGTACATACATTACATTACTTATCCTGTATTATACTCCAGAGCTGAGCTCACTATTCTGCTGGTACAGTCACTGTGTACATACATTACATTACTTATCTTGTACTGATCCTGAGTTACAACCTGTATTATACTCCAGAGCTGCACTCACTATTCTTCTGGTACAGTCACTGTGTACATACATTACATTACTTATCTTGTACTGATCCTGAGTTACATCCTGTATTATACTCCAGAGCTGTGCTCACTATTCTGCTGGTGCAGTCACTGTGTACATACATTACATTACTTATCCTGTACTGATCCTGAGTTATATCCTGTATTATACTCCAGAGCTGCGCTCACTATTCTGCTGGTACAGTCACTGTGTACATACATTACATTACTTATCCTGTATTATACTCCAGAGCTGCGCTCACTATTCTGCTGGTGCAGTCACTGTGTACATACATTACATTACTTATCCTGTACTGATACTGAGTTACATCCTGTATTATACTCCAGAGCTGCACTCACTATTCTGCTGGTACAGTCACTGTGTACATACATTACATTACTTATCCTGTATTATACTCCAGAGCTGCGCTCACTATTCTGCTGGTGCAGTCACTGTGTACATACATTACATTACTTATCCTGTATTATACTCCAGAGCTGCACTCACTATTCTGCTGGTACAGTCACTGTGTACATACATTACATTACTTATCCTGTACTGATCCTGAGTTACATCCTGTATTATACTGCAGAGCTGCACTCACTATTCTGCTGGTGCAGTCACTGTGTACATACATTACATTACATTACTTATCTTGTACTGATCCTGAGTTACATCCTGTATTATACTCCAGAGCTGCGCTCACTATTCTGCTGGTACAGTCACTGTGTACATACATTACATTACTTATCCTGTACTGATCCTGAGTTACATCCTGTATTATACTCCAGAGCTGCGCTCACTATTCTGCTGGTACAGTCACTGTGTACATACATTACATTACTTATCCTGTATTATACTCCAGAGCTGCACTCACTATTCTGCTGGTGCAGTCACTGTGTACATACATTACATTACTTATCCTGTACTGATCCTGAGTTACATCCTGTATTATACTGCAGAGCTGCACTCACTATTCTGCTGGTGCAGTCACTGTGTACATACATTACATTACTTATACTGTACTGATCCTGAGTTACATCCTGCATTATTCTCCAGAGCTGCGCTCACTATTCTGCTGGTGCAGTCACTGTGTACATACATTACTTTACTTATCCTGTACTGATCCTGAGTTACATCCTGTATTATACTCCAGAGCTGCGCTCACTATTCTGCTGGTACAGTCACTGTGTACATACATTACATTACTTATCCTGTAGGTGTTTATACTCCAGAGCTGCACTCACTATTCTGCTGGTACAGTCACTGTGTACATACATTACATTACTTATCCTGTACTGATCCTGAGTTACATCCTCTATTACACTCCAGAGCTGCACTCACTATTCTGCTGGTGCAGTCACTGTGTACATACATTACATTACTTATCCTGTACTGATCCTGAGTTACATCCTGTATTATACACCAGAGCTGCACTCACTATTCTGCTGGTGCAGTCACTGTGTACATACATTACATTACTTATCCTGTACTGATCCTGAGTTATATCCTGTATTATACTCCAGAGCTGCGCTCACTATTCTGCTGGTGCAGTCACTGTGTACATACATTACATTACTTATCCTGTATTATACTCCAGAGCTGCGCTCACTATTCTGCTGGTACAGTCACTGTGTACATACATTACATTACTTATCCTGTACTGATCCTGAGTTACATCCTGTATTATACTCCAGAGCTGCGCTCACTATTCTGCTGGTGCAGTCACTGTGTACATACATTACATTACTTATCCTGTACTGATCCTGAGTTACATCCTGTATTATACTTCAGAGCTGCACTCACTATTCTGCTGGTGCAGTCATTGTGTACATACATTACATTACTTATCCTGTACTGATCCTGAGTTACATCCTGTATTATACTCCAGAGCTGCGCTCACTATTCTGCTGGTACAGTCACTGTGTACATACATTACATTACTTATACTGTAGTTCCTGTTATACTCCAGAGCTGCACTCACTATTCTGCTGGTACAGTCACTGTGTACATACATTACATTACTTATCCTGTATTATACTCCAGAGCTGCGCTCACTATTCTGCTGGTACAGTCACTGTGTACATACATTACATTACTTATCCTGTAGGTGTTATACTACAGAGCTGCGCTCACTATTCTGCTGGTACAGTCACTGTGTACATACATTACATTACTTATCCTGTACTGATCCTGAGTTACATCCTGTATTATACTCCAGAGCTGCGCTCACTATTCTGCTGGTACAGTCACTGAGTACATACATTACATTACTTATCCTGTACTGATCCTGAGTTACATCCTGTATTATACCCCAGAGCTGCACTCACTATTCTGCTGGTGTAGTCACTGTGTACATACATTACATTACTTATCCTGTACTGTACTGAGTTAATCCTGTATTATACTCCAGAGCTGCGCTCACTATTCTGCTGGTACAGTCACTGTGTACATACATTACATTACTTATCCTGTACTGATCCTGAGTTACATCCTGTATTATACTCCAGAGCTGCGCTCACTATTCTGCTGGTACAGTCACTGTGTACATACATTACATTACTTATCCTGTACTGATCCTGAGTTACATCCTGTATTATACTCCAGAGCTGCGCTCACTATTCTGCTGGTACAGTCACTGTGTACATACATTACATTACTTATCCTGTACTGATCCTGAGTTACATCCTGTATTATACTCCAGAGCTGCGCTCACTATTCTGCTGGTGCAGTCACTGTGTACATACATTACATTACTTATCCTGTATTATACTCCAGAGCTGCACTCACTATTCTGCTGGTACAGTCACTGTGTACATACATTACATTACTTATCCTGTACTGATCCTGAGTTACATCCTGTATTATACTGCAGAGCTGCGCTCACTATTCTGCTGGTACAGTCACTGTGTACATACATTACATTACATTATTATCTTGTACTGATCCTGAGTTACATCCTGTATTATACTCCAGAGCTGCGCTCACTATTCTGCTGGTACAGTCACTGTGTACATACATTACATTACTTATCCTGTACTGATCCTGAGTTACATCCTGTATTATACTCCAGAGCTGCGCTCACTATTCTGCTGGTACAGTCACTGTGTACATACATTACATTACTTATCCTGTAGGTCCGTTATACTCCAGAGCTGCACTCACTATTCTGCTGGTGCAGTCACTGTGTACATACATTACATTACTTATCCTGTACTGATCCTGAGTTACATCCTGTATTATACTCCAGAGCTGCACTCACTATTCTGCTGGTGCAGTCACTGTGTACATACATTACATTACTTATCCTGTACTGATCCTGAGTTACATCCTGCATTATACTCCAGAGCTGCGCTCACTATTCTGCTGGTACAGTCACTGTGTACATACATTACATTACTTATCCTGTACTGATCCTGAGTTACATCCTGTATTATACTCCAGAGCTGCGCTCACTATTCTGCTGGTACAGTCACTGTGTACATACATTACATTACTTATCCTGTATTATACTCCAGAGCTGCACTCACTATTCTGCTGGTACAGTCACTGTGTACATACATTACATTACTTATCCTGTACTGATCCTGAGTTACATCCTGTATTATACTCCAGAGCTGCGCTCACTATTCTGCTGGTACAGTCACTGTGTACATACATTACATTACTTATCTTGTACTGATCCTGAGTTACATCCTGTATTATACTCCAGAGCTGCGCTCACTATTCTGCTGGTACAGTCACTGTGTACATACATTACATTACTTATCCTGTACTGATCCTGAGTTACATCCTGTATTATACTCCAGAGCTGCGCTCACTATTCTGCTGGTACAGTCACTGTGTACATACATTACATTACATTATTATCTTGTACTGATCCTGAGTTACATCCTGTATTATACTCCAGAGCTGCACTCACTATTCTGCTGGTACAGTCACTGTGTACATACATTACATTACTTATCTTGTACTGATCCTGAGTTACATCCTGTATTATACTCCAGAGCTGCGCTCACTATTCTGCTGGTGCAGTCACTGTGTACATACATTACATTACTTATCCTGTACTGATCCCGAGTTACATCCTGTATTATACTCCAGAGCTGCGCTCACTATTCTGCTGATACAGTCACTGTGTACATACATTACATTACTTATCTTGTACTGATCCTGAGTTACATCCTGTATTATACTCCAGAGCTGCGCTCACTATTCTGCTGGTGCAGTCACTGTGTACATACATTACATTACTTATCCTGTACTGATCCTGAGTTACATCCTGTATTATACTCCAGAGCTGCGCTCACTATTCTGCTGGTGCAGTCACTGTGTACATACATTACATTACTTATCCTGTACTGATCCTGAGTTACATCCTGTATTATACTCCAGAGCTGCGCTCACTATTCTGCTGGTGCAGTCACTGTGTACATACATTACATTACTTATCCTGTACTGATCCTGAGTTACATCCTGTATTATACTCCAGAGCTGCGCTCACTATTCTGCTGGTGCAGTCACTGTGTACATACATTACATTACTTATCCTGTATTGGTCCTGTATTATACTCCAGAGCTGCGCTCACTATTCTGCTGGTACAGTCACTGTGTACATACATTACATTACTTATCCTGTACTGATCCTGAGTTACATCCTGTATTATACTCCAGAGCTGCGCTCACTATTCTGCTGGTACAGTCACTGTGTACATACATTACATTACTTATCCTGTACTGATCCTGAGTTACATCCTGTATTATACTCCAGAGCTGCACTCACTATTCTGCTGGTACAGTCACTGTGTACATACATTACATTACTTATCCTGTACTGATCCTGAGTTACATCCTGTATTATACTCCAGAGCTGCGCTCACTATTCTGCTGGTACAGTCACTGTGTACATACATTACATTACTTATCCTGTACTGATCCTGAGTTACATCCTGTATTATACTCCAGAGCTGCGCTCACTATTCTGCTGGTACAGTCACTGTGTACATACATTACATTACTTATCCTGTACCTGGTTCTCTGTTTATACTCCAGAGCTGCACTCACTATTCTGCTGGTGCAGTCACTGTGTACATACATTACATTACTTATCCTGTACTGATCCTGAGTTACATCCTGTATTATACTCCAGAGCTGCACTCACTATTCTGCTGGTACAGTCACTGTGTACATACATTACATTACTTATCCT
>CAMRHE010002164.1:0-11006 GCA_947044405.1 Leptodactylus fallax | reverse complement strand
ACTGACATTATGACTGTGTATATGGATACCACAGATAGAGACTCGCAGTGCTGTTGATGTACTGGACGGCACCTGCTAAATCCCGGCTTACATCCCAGCTCAGTGTATGGATTCGGCAGGACTGTCAGTGTGCTGAGTGGAATCTGCTGTTGGATTACATTGCATTCAGTTGGTTTCCCTGTCTGTTAAAGAGGACTTCATTTCTCCCAAGATCCTGATAACCGTGAGGAGAGGACGCTTCACTATAAAAGAAAGGAACGACTTTGGGCCCCACCGCGCGCTTCTACGGACTGTAAGCGGTCCACCTGGACCACTGGGGAAAAGGGGGTGCACCCAAATGTGAAGTCAGGGTCAGTTAGGGATAGTTTTGAGTATATTGTTCATTCAGTGTCCATACTGCAGAAGTGGACAGAGTAAAAGTAGAAACCATTGCAGAATTTGCCTTGAAATTCTTCATGCTATATTGTATATTTTGCTTGTCTTTAGCCCTGTCATTTTACCTTTAACTAGCCTTTATTAACTTATAGTAAATATATATTTTTTTCTTGAACTACCGCAGTGTGCAGTTCATTTCTGGTTGCGGAGTCCAAACCACCTGCCTTGCTCTCGGTTCACAAATTGGCGTAGTCGGCAGGATCCGCTTACCAGAATGGACGGTGACGCACCCGTTAGGGAGAATGGTGCTGGAGGAAGAATGCCAGCAGGGGCTATAATGAGTCAGTTAGCTAAATTTGATGGCAATAATATGTCAGTGAGTATGTGGGTGGAACAGATACGAATGATACAGCGAATGTACCAGACCGCACCAGAAGTACTAGTAGAGCTAGCAATATTGACATTACAAGGGGATGCTAAGACCACGGTGATACTGAGGCCATTTGAACAAAGGCAGACATTTGAGCAAGTAGTCCAGATTCTAGAAACCATCTATGGAGAAACTGCATTGCTGGGGTCTCTGCAGGCTCGGTTCTTCCAGAGGGTACAACAGGAGAATGAAAGCCTTCCCCCAATATGCAAATGCCCTACAAGAACTGCTCCGAGATATTCAAAGGAAGGAAAGAGGGGGCTCGCCAGCCTTCTGTAACCCTGATCGGACTCTCCGTGACCAGTTTGTCCTGGGGATACGTGACGGCAGTTTAACTGTGACTATGCAGGATTTTATACGACGAGAGACTGATGCTAAATTCCATGATGTACAGGTAGAGGCCATCTCCCGTGCCAATAGTATGGTCCCGAGGCCCCAGACCGCAGTTGGAGTTACTTTGTCACAGGGGGCTAGTTCTGGCTCAGAGACAGTAGAAAAAGGGACGGTTAAAGAAATTCTCACAGTAATGCAGAAACTGCAAGAACAAATGGAACACTTGCACACTCGTTGTGATGAGCAGTCTATGAAAATTGCAGACTTCCAGAAGACTGGAGATGAAAGGGTGAGCCATCCACACCCAGCAAGTCAGAATCACCCACCACCCCGCTGGAGGGGTGAGGATAGGACCTACCGAAGGGGTCCAAATCATTTAGTGCAGTGCTCAGGAGAAATCGAAGGGGCTTACCGAAGGGGCCCAAACAGATGGCCAGAACGACGGGGGGATACGCTGCTGGGAGTGTGGACGGATGGGCCACGTTGCTGCTAGATGTCCAGAGCAGCGACAAACTTATGAGAGAGCCGCCGTTAAACTGAAGTCCCCTGCTGCTGAAGGGCGTGTAGTAGGGGAGACTGACAAGGAGACTATGTGGGGAGAATGCCCTGATGATGACCTGATCGCTGCAAGTCCTGTCATACAGGTGGAAATGGAGGGTATTCCGGTTACCGGGATGATTGACACGGGTTCCCAAGTAACGACCTTGAGTAGAGACTGTTATGAACGGTACTTCCGGCAACATGTGAAATATGATCCCCATACATTCGTACGAGTGGTCGCAGCTAACCAGTTACCAGTTCCGGTCGTGGGAGTGGCCTGGATGAATGTCCGGGTATGTGGCCAAGATCTAGGTAGGAAAGGCATTGTGGTGGTACAGGAGTCACATGAAGTAAAGGTCCCTGTCATTTTGGGGATGAATGTGTTAAAAGAATTAGATCAGATCCTCTTTGAAAAGAAAGGTCACGGTTATTGGAAAGAAACCACCACCCATCGGCCTACTCAAACAGCTTTCCAGCGGCTGATCCGGACATGTGGCTTACAGAAAAGTTCAGATGCACAGCGTCCTCTGGCTCGAATTTCAGTTCCTTTGCATACAAAAGTTACACTGCCACCCAGTCGGGAGACAATAGTGTCCATGCCCGTAGGCACCTGTCGGAAACTAGAGGGCATAGCTGTGTTGGTAGAACCACTGCAGGCAGCCGAAGGAGGTGTTGATCCGCTAGTGGCCCGGTTCCTTGGCAATAGTTCGCAATGGAAGAGTACCACTTCGATGTGTAAACACTCAGGACCAGAGTGTGGACCTGACCCCAGGGAGGCTGCTGGCTAACATCTATGTGACTCCGGAGGAAGTAAGGAAAGTAACTCCAATGCAGCTGAAGCCGACTGAAAGGGATGAGTGGACCGTAACTGTGTCCATGGGAGAAGATGAGGAACCCACCTCTGAATGGAATGGCTGTGCAATTCGAGAACAGATGAAGATGGATGTAAGTTCATGTTCTCTGGAATGGGTGCAGAAGGTAGATGAGCTGTTGTGGGAGAACCAAGCCACCTTTGCACGGTATGCTGAAGATTTTGGATGTACCACAGGGATCTACCATGAGATTCCCACAGGAGACACCCCTCCAATTAGAGAGCGCTACCGACAAATTCCTCCACAGTTGTATCAGGAAGTGAAAGAACTGTTAGCTAAGATGCTACAGGGTGGGATCATCCAAGAAAGCCAGAGTCCCTGGGCGGCTCCTGTGGTGTTAGTAAGAAAAAAAGATGGGTCCATCCGATTTTGCGTAGACTATCGGAAGTTAAACGCTTGCACCGTACGAGATTCCTACCCCTTGCCACGGATTGAGGAGTCCCTCTCAGCGCTAGGGAGAGCCCGGTACTTCTCCTCACTAGATCTGGCTAGTGGGTATTGGCAGGTGCCGATGGCCACAAAAGACAAGGAGAAGACGGCATTCATCTTGCCCATGGGACTATACGAATTTAACCGGATGCCCTTCGGGTTGACAAATGCACCCGGAATGTTTCAGCGGTTGATGGAGAAATGTCTCGGTGACTTCAACTTTGAGTTCACTCTCATCTACTTGGATGACATTATAGTGTATTCTGCGACCTTTGAAGACCATCTCCACCAGTTGGGGCAAGTATTTCGAAGATTGCGGGAACATGGGCTCAAATTGAAACCCAGTAAATGTCGGTTGTTCCAATCTGAAATTGATTACTTGGGTCACCGCGTATCAGGAGAAGGGGTGAGACCATCAAGAGACAAGATAGCGGCTGTTCAAGATTGGCCGATACCGACTACCCTGCGAGAAGTGAGGGCGTTCCTTGGAGTAGCCGGTTACTATCGACGGTTTATTAAGGATTTCGCCAAGGTAGCAGCACCACTTAATGCTCTCCTACGAGGCACAACTGGCGTGTAAAGAGAGAGACACTGCCAAAAAGGAGATCAAAGCCATGAAGGAGGAGCTGGCAACTAGACTCAAGTCCAGTGAAACCGCTGAGATAATGAGGGAAAAGGATGTGGGAAGACTACAGGCTGAGCTGGACGAAATCCAGGAAAAGAATCGCAGTCTGCAGGCGGCTCTGGACAACTCCTACCGAGAACTCGCAGAACTACACAAAGCCAATGCCACAAAAGCCAGTGAAGCCCAGGAGGTGGCGCTAAGCTGTGAAATCAAAGCCAAAGAAGAGATGTGCTTAGCACTGGAGAAGGCAAAGGAAGAGTCTCAGAAGCAGCAGGAGGCCTTGGCCATTCAGGTAGCTGATCTGAGGGTGGCGCTGCAGAGGGCTGAGCAGCAAGCTGCAAGGAAAGAGGATTATTTGCGGCAAGAAATTGCAGAGTTGCAACAGAGACTCCAAGAAGGTCCCTGTCATTTTGGGGATGAATGTGTTAAAAGAATTAGATCAGATCCTCTTTGAAAAGAAAGGTCACGGTTATTGGAAAGAAACCACCACCCATCGGCCTACTCAAACAGCTTTCCAGCGGCTGATCCGGACATGTGGCTTACAGAAAAGTTCAGATGCACAGCGTCCTCTGGCTCGAATTTCAGTTCCTTTGCATACAAAAGTTACACTGCCACCCAGTCGGGAGACAATAGTGTCCATGCCCGTAGGCACCTGTCGGAAACTAGAGGGCATAGCTGTGTTGGTAGAACCACTGCAGGCAGCCGAAGGAGGTGTTGATCCGCTAGTGGCCCGTTCCTTGGCAATAGTTCGCAATGGAAGAGTACCACTTCGATGTGTAAACACTCAGGACCAGAGTGTGGACCTGACCCCAGGGAGGCTGCTGGCTAACATCTATGTGACTCCGGAGGAAGTAAGGAAAGTAACTCCAATGCAGCTGAAGCCGACTGAAAGGGATGAGTGGACCGTAACTGTGTCCATGGGAGAAGATGAGGAACCCACCTCTGAATGGAATGGCTGTGCAATTCGAGAACAGATGAAGATGGATGTAAGTTCATGTTCTCTGGAATGGGTGCAGAAGGTAGATGAGCTGTTGTGGGAGAACCAAGCCACCTTTGCACGGTATGCTGAAGATTTTGGATGTACCACAGGGATCTACCATGAGATTCCCACAGGAGACACCCCTCCAATTAGAGAGCGCTACCGACAAATTCCTCCACAGTTGTATCAGGAAGTGAAAGAACTGTTAGCTAAGATGCTACAGGGTGGGATCATCCAAGAAAGCCAGAGTCCCTGGGCGGCTCCTGTGGTGTTAGTAAGAAAAAAAGATGGGTCCATCCGATTTTGCGTAGACTATCGGAAGTTAAACGCTTGCACCGTACGAGATTCCTACCCCTTGCCACGGATTGAGGAGTCCCTCTCAGCGCTAGGGAGAGCCCGGGTACTTCTCCTCACTAGATCTGGCTAGTGGGTATTGGCAGGTGCCGATGGCCACAAAAGACAAGGAGAAGACGGCATTCATCTTGCCCATGGGACTATACGAATTTAACCGGATGCCCTTCGGGTTGACAAATGCACCCGGAATGTTTCAGCGGTTGATGGAGAAATGTCTCGGTGACTTCAACTTTGAGTTCACTCTCATCTACTTGGATGACATTATAGTGTATTCTGCGACCTTTGAAGACCATCTCCACCAGTTGGGGCAAGTATTTCGAAGATTGCGGGAACATGGGCTCAAATTGAAACCCAGTAAATCAGTCGCTGTAACCAACGAAAGGTCTTCTCATGACCAAAATGTCCATTCTTATTATGAGCCTCAACTGCCAAGGAGCGAGCCAGTTCACTAGGCACCACAATTTGGTATCGAATGTCGATCTCAGAAGGTAAATAGACCTTTCGGCATAGCACTCCATTTTTCATCTCCAACTTTTCCCACTGACTCAAAACAGATAATATCTCACGTGTCAGTCGTTCTCTTTTCCTCTCTACAGGGCTTCTGGCCTTTCTCAACACACTTGATCATCTGCGCCAGCCCCTCATGGGTCTGTTGTATCTGTGCCCATTCCTGTCGTGAGGGACCAAAGAAAGGGAGCCATTTCAGTCCCCTCCATCTCAAACTGATTAGTGGCGGTCAAGGCCTGTGAAAATCTGCTGAAATCGGGCACCTCCACATGCTCCAACTCATGATCCACGTCTTCTGTGGGGGTCTGGGCAGTTACCCTAGAAAGTCCGTCAGCATTCTGGTTCTCTGTCTTGGACCGATACTTAATGCGGTAATTGAATGTAGACATTCGGGCTATCCACCTCTGCTCTAACGCCCCGAGCTTGGCATTTTCCAGGTGAGCTAGTGGGTTGTTGTCAGTCAGTACTAAAACTTCAGCACCGGTCAAATATTCAGAGAATTTCTCGGTCATGGCCCATACCAGTGCCAACAGCTCCAATTTAAATGAACTATAATTCTCGGGGGTTTCTTTCAGAATCTCTCAAAGACCGGCTGCCGTACGCTATGACCCTCTCCTGGCCATCCTGAAGCTGGGAAAGCACTGCTCCAAGACCATACAGGCTTGCATCTGTATATAGCTGGAACGGCAAGTGGTAATCAGCATATGCCAAGATTGGGGCTGTTGTCAGTGCATCCTTCAATGCCTGGAAGGCTTGTTCCTGTTCAGGTCCCCACTTCACGGACCGGTTCTTTGGACCACCGGATGTGCCTCGTAGGAGAGCATTAAGTGGTGCTGCTACCTTGGCGAAATCCTTAATAAACCGTCGATAGTAACCGGCTACTCCAAGGAACGCCCTCACTTCTCGCAGGGTAGTCGGTATCGGCCAATCTTGAACAGCCGCTATCTTGTCTCTTGATGGTCTCACCCCTTCTCCTGATACGCGGTGACCCAAGTAATCAATTTCAGATTGGAACAACCGACATTTACTGGGTTTCAATTTGAGCCCATGTTCCCGCAATCTTCGAAATACTTGCCCCAACTGGTGGAGATGGTCTTCAAAGGTCGCAGAATACACTATAATGTCATCCAAGTAGATGAGAGTGAACTCAAAGTTGAAGTCACCGAGACATTTCTCCATCAACCGCTGAAACATTCCGGGTGCATTTGTCAACCCGAAGGGCATCCGGTTAAATTCGTATAGTCCCATGGGCAAGATGAATGCCGTCTTCTCCTTGTCTTTTGTGGCCATCGGCACCTGCCAATACCCACTAGCCAGATCTAGTGAGGAGAAGTACCGGGCTCTCCCTACCTCAGAGATGAACTTGTTAGAGTAAGAGAGGAAAGCAGCAGCGTGTCATTGCTGAAAGAAAAGTTCAGATGCACAGCGTCCTCTGGCTCGAATTTCAGTTCCTTTGCATACAAAAGTTACACTGCCACCCAGTCGGGAGACAATAGTGTCCATGCCCGTAGGCACCTGTCGGAAACTAGAGGGCATAGCTGTGTTGGTAGAACCACTGCAGGCAGCCGAAGGAGGTGTTGATCCGCTAGTGGCCCGTTCCTTGGCAATAGTTCGCAATGGAAGAGTACCACTTCGATGTGTAAACACTCAGGACCAGAGTGTGGACCTGACCCCAGGGAGGCTGCTGGCTAACATCTATGTGACTCCGGAGGAAGTAAGGAAAGTAACTCCAATGCAGCTGAAGCCGACTGAAAGGGATGAGTGGACCGTAACTGTGTCCATGGGAGAAGATGAGGAACCCACCTCTGAATGGAATGGCTGTGCAATTCGAGAACAGATGAAGATGGATGTAAGTTCATGTTCTCTGGAATGGGTGCAGAAGGTAGATGAGCTGTTGTGGGAGAACCAAGCCACCTTTGCACGGTATGCTGAAGATTTTGGATGTACCACAGGGATCTACCATGAGATTCCCACAGGAGACACCCCTCCAATTAGAGAGCGCTACCGACAAATTCCTCCACAGTTGTATCAGGAAGTGAAAGAACTGTTAGCTAAGATGCTACAGGGTGGGATCATCCAAGAAAGCCAGAGTCCCTGGGCGGCTCCTGTGGTGTTAGTAAGAAAAAAGATGGGTCCATCCGATTTTGCGTAGACTATCGGAAGTTAAACGCTTGCACCGTACGAGATTCCTACCCCTTGCCACGGATTGAGGAGTCCCTCTCAGCGCTAGGGAGAGCCCGGTATTTCTCCTCACGTAGTCACAGGTGGAACATCCCCAGGAGAGGATCGGCCAGCCATCCTCCTCGCCGGAGGCCCATTCCGCACCTCCATTCTCTGACTGTGGGAGCCATTCACTTGGCAGGCCTATCGGGATTTGTCCCTTCAGATGACACAGGCGCAACATATTTCGGTGAAGTACTCGAACACAATCAGTTCCTTCTTTCTGGACCTGGTAGCTCCGAGAAAGAAGGAACTGATTGTGTTCGAGTACTTCACCGAAATATGCTGCGCCTGTGTCATTCTGAAGGGACAAATCACGATGGGCCTGCCAATGTGAATGAGCTCCCACAGTCAGAGAATGGAGGTGCGGAATGGGCCTCCGACGAGGAGGATGATTGTTGGCCGATCCCTACTCCTGGGGATGTTCCACCTGTGACTACTTGGATGACATTATAGTGTATCCTGCCGACTACGCCAATTTGTGAACCGAGAGCAAGGCAGGTGGTTTGGACTCCGCAACCAGAAATGAACGCACACGCGGTAGTTCAAGAAAAAAATATATATTTACTATAAGTTAATAAAGGCTAGTTAAAGGTAAAATGACAGGGCTAAAGACAAGCAAAATATACAATATAGCATGAACAATTTCAAGGCAAATTCTGCAATGGTTTCTACTTTTACTCTGTCCACTTCTGCAGTATGGACACTGAATGAACAATATACTCAAAACTATCCCTAACTGACCCTGACTTCACATTTGGGTGCACCCCCTTTTCCCCAGTGGTCCAGGTGGACCGCTTACAGTCCGTAGAAGCGCGCGGTGGGGCCCAAAGTCGGTCCTTTCTTTTATAGTGAAGCGTCCTCTCCTCACGGTTATCAGGATCTTGGGAGAAATGAAGTCCTCTTTAACAGACAGGGAAACCAACTGAATGCAATGTAATCCAACAGCAGATTCCACTCAGCACACTGACAGTCCTGCCGAATCCATACACTGAGCTGGGATGTAAGCCGGGATTTAGCAGGTGCCGTCCAGTACATCAACAGCACTGCGAGTCGTGAACCGAGAGCAAGGCAGGTGGTTTGGACTCCGCAACCAGAAATGAACGCACACGCGGTAGTTCAAGAAAAAAATATATATTTACTATAAGTTACTAATTTAAGTTAAGTTAAAAGAACAAGGCCAAAGCAAAACATAATTTCAAACTTACATAATCCATTTCCAAGCCCAATCCTACTTCTTTTTTTTTTTTACTCTTTCCCACTCTACGGAAACAGCACAAACAATACACTATACACTATACTCAACCCCACCCCCCCCCACACCTCACTTCACCCCCCCCCCCCCCCCCCCTCCTCCCACTGGGCCACCGCCCACACAAACGGGCGGCGGGCGGCGCCCCCGGCCCCTCCCTTCTTTTCATATCGCCCCTCCCCTCCCCCCAACCCTATCATCAGCAGGAAAGACACACCCCCCCCCAACAAGCAACGGAACCCACCCCAAACCACCCTACCCCACCACCAACTCCCCCCCAACACCCGGCCAGCCCCACCCAAACCCTACACTGAGCCGGGGTCCAAACCGGGGTTTAGCAGGTGCCGTCCAGTACATCAACAGCCCTGCGAGTCTCTATCTGTGGTATCCATATACACAGTCACAATGTCAGTCTCACTGATCAGCCACTGAGCACAGTTCCTTTCACGTGGACTCACTAGTCCTGTTGTCTCTTTACACTCTGTTTGTCTCTGGACCAAGATACAGCTTAGCTGTACAGAAAAAATCTCCACACCAGTTCAATACAACACTTGCCAAGATGGCTGCTGCTCTCTGTCTCGTCACTTCCTGCTTCTCTGCTCACACTCTGTCTGCAGAACAGGCAGGCTGACATAAAAAGGGGGGGTCTCACTCCAGCATCATGTCACAATTACAATGGCTGCTGTCTTAAAGGAACAGAATCACAGAAATACATTCAACATTAACAGTTTATACAGACAAATGAAGCTTAAGACAACATTGGCTGTCTCTTACATTTTTTTTTTTTTTTTTTTTTTTTTTTTTTTTCAAGAAAAAAAAAATTTATTTATTTATTATAAGTTAATATTGGTTAAAGAAAAATAAAAGGGCAAAAAGACAAACAAAATATACAATCTAGCAAGAACAAAAACCAGGCAAACCCCCCAATACTTTTTTTACTCTTTCCACCTCTTCTGCCACAACGCAAACAAAACAAAAAACTCACACACAACCCCCCCCACACCCCCCCCCCACACCTTTTGTGCGCCCCCTTTCCCCCAGTGGTCCAGGTGGACCGCTTACAGTCCGTAGAAGCGCGGTGGGGCCCAAAGTCGTTCCTTTCTTTTATAGTGAAGCGTCCTCTCCTCACGGTTATCAGGATCTTGGGAGAAATGAAGTCCTCTTTAACAGACAGGGAAACCAACTGAATGCAATGTAATCCAACAGCAGATTCCACTCAGCACACTGACAGTCCTGCCGAATCCATACACTGAGCTGGGATGTAAGCCGGGATTTAGCAGGTGCCGTCCAGTACATCAACAGCCCTGCGAGTCTCTATCTGTGGTATCCATATACACAGTCACAATGTCAGTCTCACTGATCAGCCACTGAGCACAGTTCCTTTCACGTGGACTCACTAGTCCTGTTGTCTCTTTACACTCTGTTTGTCTCTGGACCAAGATACAGCTTAGCTGTACAGAAAATCTCCACACCAGTTCAATACAACACTTGCCAAGATGGCTGCTGCTCTCTGTCTCGTCACTTCCTGCTTCTCTGCTCACACTCTGTCTGCAGAACAGGCAGGCTGACATAAAAGGGGGGGTCGTTTTTTTTACTTTCTGTTCTATTGCCTTATGGATCTCACAAGTTCGACAGCTGCGGCATACTTCTTTCACCCATTTGACGAAAGACCAGGGCAGGTAAATCGGTCGCGGTAACCAACGAAAGGTTTTCTCAGACCAAAATGTCCATTCTGCTTATGAGCCTCAACTGCCAAGGAGCGAGCCGTTCACTAGGCACCAATTTGGTATTAAATGTACGATCTCAGAAGTTAAATAGACCTTCGGCATAGCACTCCATTTTTCATCTCCAACTTTTCCCACTGACTCAAAAACAGATAATATCTCACGTGCTGGGTCGTTCTCCTTTCCTCTCTACAGGGCTTCTGGCCTTTCTCAACACACGTGATCATCTGCGCCAGCCCCTCAGGGTCTGTTGTATCTGTGCCCATTCCTGTCGTGAGGGACCAAAGAAAGGAGCCATTTCAGTCCCCCCCATCTCAAACTGGTTAGTGGCGGTCAAGGCCTGTGAAATCTGCTGAAATCGGGCAC
>CAMRHE010002163.1:0-11033 GCA_947044405.1 Leptodactylus fallax | reverse complement strand
TGTGTGTCATCGAGCAGTCAGTGTTGGCGCTGTGACACTATGCCCTGTGGTATTCTAACAGCCCCTGAGGGAGAGGAATAACAGTCCAAGCTCTGCCAGAGACAGCCCTGAGACAGGGATCATCAACCTATCTGCTGTACAGACTTTATGCCAGGAGGAGAGAAGAAGTCCCATCTGCCAGGAACTGCTTTCCGAGACCCAGCTCACAAGGTATCTGGGCCCAAGGGATTTCCTTGCTGCCAACCTTTGGACCTATCTATTGGCTGAGGCTAGGCTTACTGTTAAGTTGTTGAAATAGAGAACAAGGCACTTATTTATACTATTTGGTCTGGGCATCCCTCATCCCCCAAGCTTGGGTGACCACAACAGTTGGGACACTACTACCCCCATCGGAAAGCTACATTGGTTCACAGTTTACAGTTGCCACAGCAAACATCTTCTGTATTACTACATCACTGGCTCCTGAGTTGTTCCTGCTATCACCATCAGGGACCTTCCGGACACCATCACACCTGCTCAGGGTAAGAGAGGACACCTCTCCAACTGGAAGTGCCCTGGGGGAACTACTACCACCATCATCCTGTAGCACGCAGGGCCCCCCCCTCTCGTCGGTGTCCGGCCTAGGAGGTGCACTGGTGAGATTGGTTGTAGGCACTCGGTGACACAGTTATTGCCACAACTACTCCCATCCTCCAGTTCCCTCCATCTGGGTTCAGGACAGCCCACGGATATCATCACAGATACATTGCTAGGTGATTGCGAAAAGTAAAGAAGACAGCATCCGTTTTATTGTGATCACATGGATCAGATACGTGTGGCACACGGAAATACATGAGGATGTACAATGTCCGTTGTTTTATAGTCCACAAAACACATCATGTAAAAGTAGCCGAACTCAGAGGGTAACAATTTGGAAGAAGAATTTCTTGGTCATCGTATGACAAGGCTTGGATTTTTGCCATCCAGCAGGCTGATGGGACTGCAACTAGAAATAGGAATCCAATGACATGGAGGGATTTATTAGAGTGCTGGAAAGAGGCGAAACTTCTGGGCCCAATGCAAAACGTGAAATGGGGCTCTCCCACTACACTGCCCACTTTTCTCACAACTGGTCTGTAGGTGGGAGAATGGACAAAGTAGGGTATTTATGACACCACATTTGTGACAGAAAACTGGCGTGCATTTGACTTCTTTGAAAAAAGGACCAGTCAGCAGTTCTGGATCAACTATTACTATACCTTTGTATCATATCCTTCCTATGTTACTTTATGAATAAATTGACAACTGAGTTTGACCAATTGGGGTTGAGTTTCTATACAGTCTGACATTGTCCAGTCAGTGCTACCAGTGCCAGAACGCTAGGGACACGCCTCTTTGACGAACAGGATGGTGACACCAAATTGTCAATTTATTCATAAATTTCTAGTAGGAATAATGGAGGAACGGCACAATGCAGAATTATAAGCAATTTAGAAAGTAGTCGAGGGGAGGGTGTTTAGATTAGTGTAGGAATTACATCTTATCCCGGACAACCCCTTTAATGTTTGCGTGACAAATTGTTCTTCATAATGGTACCATTTATTATTCTGTACAACGTACTGTGAAGCTGGAAAAAAATTCATTATTGGGTGGAATTTGAGAAAAGCCTCATTTGTGCGACTTTCTTACGGGCTTCGTTTTTACGGCATTCACTCTGTAGCCAAAATGACAGATCACCTGTATTCTATATTCAGTATGATTCCGGAGAAAACAAATTTATATAATTTTATTTACATTTTAGCCCCTTAAAGACTTAAAACGTTGCAAAAAAATCTGTTTTTTCTTAAAGTCACCATATTCTGACACACGTAACATTTTTATACTTCCGTGTACAGGGATGCATAGGGCATCGTTTTTGCGGATCCAGGTGTAATTTTTTGTTATACCATTTTGGGGACTGTTTATTGCTTTGATCACTTTTTATTCAAATTTTTATTAGAGGCGAAACAGTGAAAAAATAGCGGTTTGGCACTTTTAGATTTTTTTCCCCCCACGGCCTTTTCTTTACGGGAAAAATATTTTCATAGATTTGTAGACCGGGCGTTTTTAGAAACAGGGATACCTAATGTGTATGTGTTTCACATTACTGAAGTACTTTTATATGTGTTTTAGGGAAAAAGGGGCAATTTGAATTTGAATTTTTTTTCTTGCATTTATTAGACCCACTAGGGGTCTGATCACTAATGCAATGCATTACATAATATTGGCAGACAAGTCTGGGAGCCTTCAATAGACTCCTGGTTGTCATGCCAACGGGATGCCAGCCCTGGATCTCACTCTGGGTGACAGTTAATCCCAGCAAAATGGCGCCTGAGTCAGTGCTGACACTGATCGGGGGGATGGGGTTAATGCCCGTGATCAGTGTCGACACTGATCGCGAGGGATTAGGGCCGGTTCCCTGTAGAGATCCGGCGGGTACAGCGGCCGCTCAGCACCTATACTATTACGGCAGATGTCGGGAAGGGGTTAAACATTAGCTTGGGGAGCATTTTATTTTAAGTGGGGGATAAATATTTTACATGTAGAGGCAGAGTAAGGGCCATTATATTACATGTGGACACCGAAGGGGACATTCTACTGAGTGTGGGGGCACTGAGGGGGCCATCACATAATTGGTAATGAAGCCTTATTTTATAACCCTTTATAAGTAATGGCTATTTGGAGGTGCCCGATTGAGACATTTGATCACTAGGGGGCACTTCGCTTGGTCTAGAGCACTGGCACCTACTGATCTTGTAGTGGGGTCTTCACACCATTGAGATCCCACATAAACCTAGAAACAAACAAAAACCTAGTTAAACATTGTTTTAGGTTTTTTTTAGTCATAAATATATATAAAAAATACAAACACACACAGAGGACAGTCCAGAATTTGATGTGACAGCAGAGACAATGCCCCCCATATTTTAAGTGTTCCCTTCATGAGACTGCCCCATTTGTCACACATCCTTCACCCGTCCCCCTCTCACACAGCCTGAGCCCCATGCCCCCACCTCACACAACTATACTCTTAATGTACCCCTTTTATCACACAGGCTGCACCCCCATTTCCTCTTTATTTCTCAAGCATCCTGTACATTCCCCTCTATTTCTCACACAGCCTGCTCCCCCACGCCCCCTCTATGCTCCCCAGCAGCCTGCACCCCCATGTTCACCTCTTGCTCACGCACAGCCTGCACACCACTCGCCGCAGGCTGAGCCTGAGCAAGAGGGGGAACGGGGGGCACAGGCTGGGCCTGAGCAAGAGGGGGACGTGGGGGCGCAGGCTGTGAGTAAGAGGGGGGAATGGGGGTTCCTCCCACATCACCCTGTCGCTCGTACGCAGCCAGCACCCGTGTCCCCCTCTTGCTCACACATGTTCTCTTCTCTCCTCCTTACCTTTCATTACTCTCCGTTCCCAGCAGTCTGATCACATGGTCATGACGTCATCGCGGGTCCTTTAAACCACAAGGCTTTAGCATCTACCCAGTATATACGACCAGAGCCTCATCACCTATAGGCTCCGCCCCTTTCTAATCAATCACATGACTAGAGAAAGCCCGCCCACGCGAGGCGCTCGAGAATGTGACGTAACTATCTAGATATAACGGATACCTGCCAACGGAAAGTGCACGTGCCGGCAGTCTAGACACTGAAGAAGGGGAAGCAGCCAAAAGGAGAAGGAGCCACACCCAGGAGGAGGAGCTACATCCATGAGGATGTAAGAGACAGCCAATGTTGTCCTAAGCTTCATTTGTCTGTATAAACTGTTAATGTTGAATGTATTTCTGTGATTCTGTTCCTTTAAGACAGCAGCCATTGTAATTGTGACATGATGCTGGAGTGACTCCCCCCCCCTTTTATGTCAGCTTGCCTGTTCTGCAGACAGAATGTGAGCAGAGAAGCAGGAAGTGATGAGACAGAGAGCAGCAGCCATCTTAGCAAGTGTTGTATTGAACTGGTGTGGAGATTTTTCTGTACAGCTAAGCTGTATCTTGGTCCAGAGACAAACAGAGTGTAAAGAGACAACAGGACTAGTGAGTCCACGTGAAAGGAACTGTGCTCAGTGGCTGATCAGTGAGACTGACATTGTGACTGTGTATATGGATACCACAGATAGAGACTCGCAGTGCTGTTGATGTACTGGACAGCACCTGCTAAACCCCGGCTTACATCCCAGCTCAGTGTATGGATTCGGCAGGACTGTCAGTGTGCTGAGTGGAATCTGCTGTTGGATTACATTGCATTCATTGGGTTTCCCTGTTAAAGAGGACTTCATTTCTCCCAAGATCCTGATAACAGTGAGGAGAGGACGTTTCACTATAAAAGAAAGGAACGACTTTGGGCCCCACCGCGCGCTTCTACAGACTGTAAGCGGTCCACCTGGACCACTGGGGAAAAGGGGGTGCACCCAAATGTGATGTCAGGGTCAGTTAGGGATAGTTTTGAGTATATTGTTCATTCAGTGTCCATACTGCAGAATTGGACAGAGTAAAAGTAGAAACCATTGCAGAATTTGCCTTGAAATTGTTCATGCTATATTGTATATTTTGCTTGTCTTTATCCCTGTCATTTTACCTTCAAATAGTCTTTATTAACTTATAGTAAATATATATTCTTTTCTTGAACTACCGCGTGTGCGTTCATTTCTGGTTGCGGAGACCAAACCACCTGCCTTGCTCTCGGTTCACAAATTGGCGTAGTCGGCAGGATCCGCTTACCAGAATGGACGGTGACGCACCCGTTAGGGAGAATGGTGCTGGAGGAAGAATGCCAGCAGGGGCTATAATGAGTCAGTTAGCTAAATTTGATGGCAATAATATGTCAGTGAGTATGTGGGTGGAACAGATACGAATGATACAGCGAATGTACCAGACCGCACCAGAAGTACTAGTAGAGCTAGCAATATTGACATTACAAGGGGATGCTAAGACCACGGTGATATTGAGGCCATTTGAACAAAGGCAGACATTTGAGCAAGTAGTCCAGATTCTAGAAACCATTTATGGAGAAACTGCATTGCTGGGGTCTCTGCAGGCTCGGTTCTTCCAGAGGGTACAACAGGAGAATGAAAGCCTTCCCCAATATGCAAATGCCCTACAAGAACTGCTCCGAGATATTCAAGTGAAGGAAAGAGGGGGCTCGCCAGCCTTCTGTAACCCTGATCGGACTCTCCGTGACCAGTTTGTCCTGGGGATACGTGACGGCAGTTTAACTGTGACTATGCAGGATTTTATACGACGAGAGACTGATGCTAAATTCCATGATGTACAGGTAGAGGCCATCTCCCGTGCCAATAGTATGTTCCCGAAGCCCCAGACCGCAGTTGGAGTTACTTTGTCACAGGGGGCTAGTTCTGGCTCAGAGACAGTAGAAAAGGGGACGGTTAAAGAAATTCTCACAGTAATGCAGAAACTGCAAGAGCAAATGGAACACTTGCACACCCGTTGTGATGAACATTCTATGAAAATTGCAGACTTCCAGAAAACTGGAGGTGAAAGGGTGAGCCGTCCATACCCAGAAAATCAGAATCACCCACCACCCCGCTGGAGGGATGAGGATAGGACCTACCGAAGGGGTCCAAATCAGTTAATGCAGTGCTCAGGAGAAATCGAAGGGGCTTACCGAAGGGGCCCAAACAGATGGCCAGAACGACGGGAGATACGCTGCTGGGAGTGTGGACGGATGGGCCACGTTGCTGCTAGATGTCCAGAGCAGCGACAAACTTATGAGAGACCGCCGTTAAACTGAAGTCCCCTGCTGCTGTAGGGCGTGTAGTAGGGGAGACTGACAAGGAGACTATGTGGGGAGAATGCCCTAATGATGACCTGATCGCTGCAAGTCCTGTTATACAGGTGGAAATGGAGGGTATTCCGGTTACCGGGATGATTGACACGGGTTCCCAAGTAACGACCTTGAGTAGAGACTGTTATGAACGGTACTTCCAGCAACATGTGAAATATGATCCCCATACATTCGTACGAGTGGTCGCAGCTAACCAGTTACCAGTTCCAGTCGTGGGAGTGGCCTGGATGAATGTCCGGGTATGTGGCCAAGATCTAGGTAGGAAAGGCATTGTGGTGGTACAGGAGTCACATGAAGTAAAGGTCCCTGTCATTTTGGGGATGAATGTGTTAAAAGAATTAGATCAGATCCTCTTTGAAAAGAAAGGTCACGGTTATTGGAAAGAAACCACCACCCATCGGCCCACTCAAACAGCTTTCCAGCGGCTGATCCGGACATGTGGCTTACAGAAAAGTTCGGATGCGCAGCGTCCTCTGGCTCGAATTTCAGTTCCTTTGCATACAAAAGTTACACTGCCACCCAGTCGGGAGACAATAGTGTCTATGCCCGTAGGCACCTGTCGGAAACTAGAGGGCATAGCTGTGTTGGTAGAACCACTGCAGGCAGCCGAAGGAGGTGTTGATCCGCTAGTGGCCCGTTCCTTGGCAATAGTTCGCAATGGAAGAGTACCACTTCGATGTGTAAACACTCAGGACCAGAGTGTGGACCTGACCCCAGGGAGGCAGCTGGCTAACATCTATGTGACTCCGGAGGAAGTAAGGAAAGTAACTCCAATGCAGCTGAAGCCGACTGAAAGGGATGAGTGGACTGTAACTGTGTCCATGGGAGAAGATGAGGAACCCACCTCTGAATGGAATGGCCGTGCAATTCGAGAACAGATGAAGATGGATGCAAGTTCATGTTCTCTGGAATGTGTGCAGAAGGTAGATGAACTGTTGTGGGAGAACCGAGCCGCCTTTTCACGGTATGCTGAAGATTTTGGATGTACCACAGGGATCTACCATGAGATTCCCACAGGAGACACCCCTCCAATTAGAGAGCGCTACCGACAAATTCCTCCACAGTTGTATCAGGAAGTAAAAGAACTGTTAGCTAAGATGCTACAGGGTGGGATCATCCAAGAAAGCCAGAGTCCCTGGGCAGCTCCTGTGGTGTTAGTAAGAAAAAAAGATGGGTCCATCCGATTTTGCGTAGACTATCGGAAGTTAAACGCTTGCACCGTACGAGATTCCTACCCCTTGCCACGGATTGAGGAGTCCCTCTCAGCGCTGGGGAGAGCCCGGTACTTCTCCTCACTAGATCTGGCTAGTGGGTATTGGCAGGTGCCGATGGCCACAAAAGACAAGGAGAAGACGGCATTCATCTTGCCCATGGGACTATACGAATTTAACCGGATGCCCTTCGGGTTAACAAATGCACCCGGAACGTTTCAGCGGTTGATGGAGAAATGTCTCGGTGACTTCAACTTTGAGTTCACTCTCATCTACTTGGATGACATTATAGTGTATTCTGCGACCTTTGAAGACCATCTCCACCAGTTGGGGCAAGTATTTCGAAGATTGCGGGAATATGGGCTCAAATTGAAACCCAGTAAATGTCGGTTGTTCCAATCTGAAATTGATTACTTGGGTCACCGCGTATCAGGAGAAGGGGTGAGACCATCAAGAGACAAGATAGCGGCTGTTCAAGATTGGCCAATACCGACTACCCTGCGAGAAGTGAGGGCGTTCCTTGGAGTAGCCGGTTACTATCGACGGTTTATTAAGGATTTCGCCAAGGTAGCAGCACCACTTAATGCTCTCCTACGAGGCACATCCGGTGGTCCAAAGAACCGGTCCGTGAAGTGGGGACCTGAACAGGAACAAGCCTTCCAGGCATTAAAGGATGCACTGACAACAGCCCCAATCTTGGCATATGCTGATTACCACTTGCCGTTCCAGCTGTATACGGATGCAAGCCTGTATGGTCTTGGAGCAGTGCTTTCCCAGCTTCAGGATGGCCAGGAGAGGGTCATAGCGTACGGCAGCCGGTCTTTGAGAGATTCTGAAAGAAACCCCGAGAATTATAGTTCATTTAAGTTGGAGCTGTTGGCACTGGTATGGGCCATGACCGAGAAATTCTCTGAATATTTGACCGGTGCTGAAGTTTTAGTACTGACTGACAACAACCCACTAGCTCACCTGGAAAATGCCAAGCTCGGGGCGTTAGAGCAGAGGTGGATAGCCCGAATGACTAAGTTCAATTACCGCATTAAGTATCGGTCCAAGACAGAGAACCAGAATGCTGACGGGCTTTCTAGGGTAACCGCCCAGACCCCCACAGTAGACGTGGATCATGAGTTGGAGCATGTGGAGGTGCCCGACTTCAGCAGATTTTCACAGGCCTTGGCCGCCGCTAATCAGTTTGAGTTGGAGGGGACTGAAACGGCTCCTTTCTTTGGTCCCTCACTACAGGAATGGGCACATATACAACAGACCCATGAGGGGCTGGCACAGATGATCAAGTGTGTTGAGAAAGGCCAGAAGCCCTGTAGAGAGGAAAGAGAACGACTGACACGTGAGATATTATCTGTTCTGAGTCAGTGGGAAAAGTTGGAGATGAAAAATGGAGTGCTATGCCGAAAGGTCTATTTACCTTCTGAGATCGACATTCGATACCAAATTGTGGTGCCTAGTGAACTGGCTCGCTCGTTGGCAGTTGAGGCTCATAATAAGAATGGACATTTTGGTCATGAGAAGACCTTTCGTTGGTTACAGCGACTGATTTACTGCCCTGGTCTTCGTCAAATGGTCGAAGAAGTATGCCGCAGCTGTCGAACTTGTGAGATCCATAAGGCAATAGAACAGAGAGCTCCCCTGCAAACCATCGTGACCCAGGAACCTTTAGAAATCGTCATGATAGACTATCTAATGGTGGGCCCATCCAATAGCGGACACCAGTATTGCCTCGTAATGGTGGATCACTTCACCAAATTTGCGGTGGTAACCGCCACCAAGGACCAGACAGCTGATTCAGCAGCTCGTGCTCTGTGCCAAGATTTCATTCGAGTATATGGGTGCCCTAAACGCATCCACTCCGACCAGGGTGCCTGCTTTGAGGGACACGTAATGAAAGAAGTTCAACGTATCTACGGGATAAAGAAGTCGCACACGACTCCATACCACCCTCAGGGAAATGGGGCCTGTGAAAGATTCAACAGAACTCTGCTACAGATGCTGCGGACTCTGGAGGAAGACAAGAAGTTACAGTGGCCTCAGTTCTTGTCTGAAATGGTGTGGGCCTATAACAATCAGGTCCATTCTACAACGGGGTACTCTCCTTATACACTTCTCTTTGGGCGGTCTGGGCGAAGTGTAGGAGAATTACAGTTGGATGATGTGGATGGGTTCCCTCCGAGGGATCCAACCTCTTGGGTGCGGGCGCACCGGCAGAGACTTGAGACGATCCATCGATTGGTGCGGCAGCGCCTGCAAGAACATCCCCATCCTGATAAGACCCCAGTGCAAGAAGCACCATTGCAACCAGGCGACCTGGTGCTAGTTCGTGTCAAGAAACCCCAAGGGAAATTGGAAAGCCGATGGGAGGCTTTGCCGTATCGTGTTGTTGGCCGCAAGTATGCGAATGGGCCAGTGTACCAGGTCCAGAAAGAAGGAACTGATTGTGTTCGAGTACTTCACCGAAATATGTTGCGCCTGTGTCATTCTGAAGGGACAAATCATGATGGGCTTGCCAATGTGAATGAGCTCCCACAGTCAGAGAATGGAGGTGCGGAATGGGCCTCAGACGAGGAGGATGATTGTTGGCCGATCCCTGCTCCTGGGGATGTTCCACCTGTGACTACTGTATCTCCGGCCTGTGCCCCCTCTGGTGCGGAATCCGCTGGTCCTTCTCAGCCCATAGCTGCAGCACCCCATAATATACCACCGGTCCTCAGACGGACCACTAGGCCAAATGCTGGTATTCCCCCTGTTCGGTATGCGCAGGATGAGTTTGTTTGGCCTGCCATACATCGGTATACTACCACCCTGTGCATAAAAGTACAACCCTCTGGATATACAGTCATAGGCAGGGACTGCCAATCTTAAAGTGGGGGGGGAATATGTAAGAGACAGCCAATGTTGTCCTAAGCTTCATTTGTCTGTATAAACTGTTAATGTTGAATGTATTTCTGTGATTCTGTTCCTTTAAGACAGCAGCCATTGTAATTGTGACATGATGCTGGAGTGACTTCCCCCCCCTTTTATGTCAGCTTGCCTGTTCTGCAGACAGAATGTGAGCAGAGAAGCAGGAAGTGACGAGACAGAGAGCAGCAGCCATCTTAGCAAGTGTTGTATTGAACTGGTGTGGAGATTTTTCTGTACAGCTAAGCTGTATCTTGGTCCAGAGACAAACAGAGTGTAAAGAGACAACAGGACTAGTGAGTCCACGTGAAAGGAACTGTGCTCAGTGGCTGATCAGTGAGACTGACATTGTGACTGTGTATATGGATACCACAGATAGAGACTCGCAGTGCTGTTGATGTACTGGACAGCACCTGCTAAACCCCGGCTTACATCCCAGCTCAGTGTATGGATTCGGCAGGACTGTCAGTGTGCTGAGTGGAATCTGCTGTTGGATTACATTGCATTCATTGGGTTTCCCTGTTAAAGAGGACTTCATTTCTCCCAAGATCCTGATAACAGTGAGGAGAGGACGTTTCACTATAAAAGAAAGGTACGACTTTGGGCCCCACCGCGCGCTTCTACAGACTGTAAGCGGTCCACCTGGACCACTGGGGAAAAGGGGGTGCACCCAAATGTGATGTCAGGGTCAGTTAGGGATAGTTTTGAGTATATTGTTCATTCAGTGTCCATACTGCAGAATTGGACAGAGTAAAAGTAGAAACCATTGCAGAATTTGCCTTGAAATTGTTCATGCTATATTGTATATTTTGCTTGTCTTTATCCCTGTCATTTTACCTTCAAATAGTCTTTATT
Source organism: Leptodactylus fallax (assembly GCA_947044405.1). Lineage (NCBI taxonomy): Eukaryota > Metazoa > Chordata > Amphibia > Anura > Leptodactylidae > Leptodactylus > Leptodactylus fallax. The sequence continues at coordinate 234 of CAMRHE010002163.1, read as the reverse complement.
AACTTATAGTAAATATATATTCTTTTCTTGAACTACCGCGTGTGCGTTCATTTCTGGTTGCGGAGACCAAACCACCTGCCTTGCTCTCGGTTCACAAGGAAAGCACCCGGCCACAAATAGGAGAATCCACGGCCAGGAGGAGGAGCTGGTATTACAGGTACGGAAAGAGTAAATTTAGGCAGCGGCTCCATCTAGTGGCCGCTGTGTAGTATGGCAGTTTTGTAATCCAGTTAC
>CAMRHE010002162.1:0-11094 GCA_947044405.1 Leptodactylus fallax | reverse complement strand
TATTCCAAGGTGAGAGGCATTTTACTGATAGCAGACAGACAGATAGGGCGTAGCAGGGGGGGGGGGGATTTAACAGGCAGAGAATATTTTTCAGTTCTCTATGTGTAATGATCTCCGCTTAGGTCGGAGTTGGTTGTACAGCCAGAACCGCGGTGGGGAGGAAAGACTTCCGATGGCGCTCCTTCTCACACCTAGGGTGGAGCAGTCGGTCACTGACAGTACTGCTCAGCGCGATCACAGTCTCATGCATGGGATGGGACTTCTTCTTCCAAGGGTCACCGACAGTATCCTTCTGTCACCCACCACCTGCAGGCCCGCCAGTGGGCTCCCCAGGACAGAGCTGGCCCTTCTAATCAGCTTGTCAAGTTTATTTCTGTCCCTGGTTGATATACTGCTCCCCCAGCAGGCCACTCCAAAGAAGATGGCTGATGCCACTACCGAGTTGAAGAAAGTTCTAAGAAGTGCCCCCGGATTCCAAAGGCTCTCAGCTTCCTAAGCAGGTAGAGCCTGCTGTGGCCCTTCCCTGTACAGGGCCTCCCACTATGATCTGCCCAGTCCAGCTTATTATTAAGGAGCAAACCCAGGTACTTATAGGTGTTCACAATCTCGATGCCCGTCCCCAGGATGTCCACTGGTTTAGGAGGGCTTCTGCCTTTGCGGAAGTCCACCACCATCTCCTTGGTCTTCCCCGCGTTAATCTTCAGGTGGTTCCGGTGGCACCAGTCCACAAAATCCCGGTTCAGTTCTCTGTACTCCCTGTCATCATCATCTGTGATGAGACCCACTATTGCAGAGTCGTCAGAATACTTCTGTAGGTAGCAGCTGGATGAGTTGCACCTAAAATCTGCAGTGTACAGTGTGAAGAGGAAAGGGGCGAGAACCGTACCCTGAGGTGCCCCCGTATCACAGGGGATCACTGTACCTGACACACAGTCTCGGGCTCTCACGTATTGAGGTCGGTTGTGAGGTAGTCTAGGATCCAGTTGGAGAGGTGGTAGTCCACTCCAGCAAGGCCCAGCTTGTCCCTCAATAACCTGGGCTGTATGGTGTTAAAAGCACTGGAGAAGTCAAAGAACATTATTCTCACTGTGTTCCCTGGTTTCTCCAGGTGAGACAGAGCCCTGTGCAGAAGATGGATGATGGCATCATCTACCCCAATGCCCGGCCGATAAGCAAACTGGAGTGGGTCCATAGCGGGGCTCACTAGAGGGCGGAGATGTGTGAGAACCAATCTCTCCAAGATCTTCATCAGGTGGGATGTCAGTGCTACAGGTCTGGTAGTCGTTGAGGTCCATAGGGTGGGGTTTCTTTGGAACTGGTACCACACAAGAAGATTTCCATAATTCAGGGACTATTTCCTGCCTCAGGCTCATATTATACATATATGTAATTATACCACACAGCTGGTCCCCCAGCAAGTCTTAATTAGCCTTGCACTGATGTCATCTGGCCCTCCGGCTTTCCTCGCCTTGATCTTTTCATCTCCTTCCTCACCTGGGCCCGTGTGAAGGTCAGACTGTGGCCAGATAAAGATGGATTTCTGGATTTACTGGTCTGTTGGGAAGTGGCCGCATGGGGGAGGAAGTCATTGTGGTGGGGGGGGGGGGGGTCCTATACAGAACAAGTATTAGGATTTTAAATTAATCCCTCATGGCTTACAGTTATGATAAAAAGAACAATAAACACAAAAATACACATTTAAGAGATAGAAATGTGAAAGGTCTGCTGTAACCTCTGAAAATTACAAAACACTTAAGATCTGTGAAAGGAAATTAAATTAGCTAAAATGCAGAATGACATGCAGGTGACCGAGGAAAGCAGAACAAATCTATACAAGTAAGCTAAATAAATACCTTTGAACCTCAAACTGGTTTCCGACAAAGTGATCCTCGTTTCAGTCCAAACGCATTCGAGTAGAACTGGAAGTGAAATTATTATAATCTGGGGTGTCTTCAGACCTTGGAGTATAATAGATGTAGACCCAGGGCAGGTGGAAAATAAACATTTATCCTCTCCTTCCATTGCCTCTTTTGAGCTTCCTTGCCACGTCCGACGCTGTCTCTGCCTCCTCAGTGATGTCTGTCGTTCTCTCGTAACGTCATGCACCTGGAGTCAGCATGCCAATTACAGGTCTCAGCAGTGTCCTGGGGCACATGACTTCACAGGACAGTGACAGAAGTCACGGAGGAAAACTCTGCAGACTTTTTGTGAAAGGCGCTGACAGAAAAACTGTGGTGTGTTTGTGCCGTTTTTTTTCCGGTAATGCATTTTCTTCAGATTAGTGCAGGCTGTTAGACTGTATTTAGGGTGATTTTTCACTAGCAGATCTGACTGTCAATAAAAAGTACGTTTAAACACTGTATACAGCAGCACAGATCTGATCTTCACCAATACTGTAATTAGTTTGTGATTACGCATACAGTGCTGATGTCATATACTCTATATAAGGTGCTGTAAGGTCTCCATGTTGTGTATTTCTGTATCTGGATTCCATAAAAAAAGGAGGGGGGGGGATTGGGGTCTCTCTCAGTTGGCCCACCCAGTGCCTCTCAGGTTCTCATAAGATCTCCGTACTTCTGTGGACCCTGAAACATGATTCTTGGGGTACAGGCGGAGATATGAGGTGCCTGAGAACATCTTTCACAGCTTGGATGGGACATGATACCAACGTGTTAAGACTTTAGATCCCACTTCCTGGTATTTAATAGCAATAGTGGATATATGAGCTAATTCCAGGATCCTACTGCATTGGGAGGCAGAGAAGGACACACCAAGATTTTCTCCCCACTTATGCAGGAACGGTGCAGTGTAGTCGTGGGTGGGTGAGATTAAGACAACATAAAATTCCGACAGAGGGTGTCAGTATGAGCCAGTCCTGGCACATGCCTTCTCAAAGGTAGTCAATGGCCTATCATAACATTCTGGAGAAATAAGGGAAGTCAGGAAATACATCATTTGTATATCCCTCCAGGGGTCCAAGTGATTCACCCGTCCTGGACTGCAGCAGATTTATGTAAGAGTTCCAAGATCGCCTAAAATCGAGAATATGGGCAATGGGGCAGGCAAAACTGATTCCCTGTGAAAGAGTGATGCACAAGTTGTTAGTGTAGGCCCTATGATCAGATTTGTCCTCAGGAGCATTGAAGGGGGTAACTCTGTCAGGGGAAAGAAGCAAAAGGGACTTCTATGGCAGACTGCTCCAGGAAAACCCATTGCTTGAATGAACCGTGGCGACACCAGTCTACTAGGCTCTGGAGGAGGGCAGTTTCATAATATCTCCTACTGTGAGGGAGCCCAAGTCCCCCTTCTGTCTTGTGAAGAAATAATAGCTATCCAGACAATCCGGGAAGGAATGGAAGGGTCTTGCTCACTTGGTGCCACTGCTAATTCCACTTTGCTAAATATGCTGGTGACACCATTTCATGTGAGTATGGAGAGACCTAGTACCTACATGTGTGCCTGCACACCCATCGCTAATTATGGGCATATCTTGCACCTTGACATTGTTATGTCATTTGGTAATGTGCAAAGGAAATCCCAAACAGGAGATAACCGCATGTATCTGCTGCCTCCAAAACCATAAACACGTCTCAGTGTCACCACCATTGGAGCTTGCCTTAGATCGACCCCAGGCAGGTCTTTTGGATGTTGGGGCTGCATGTTAGGTGGCACTGTTGAAGCTGTCACCACCCTCTTCCTGTGTCAACTCGTCACCCTGAACCGGTTGCCAGGTCTTATCTGTAATAGAATCATCGTTGGATTCTGTGACATCTTACTCACTTTTTGTGACTCATTATGCCAATGGGATTCTTGTATGCGATCACAGATTTCCCCCTAGTCCCCTTACCAACACTACCACCAGCAGCACACCCCCTGCCACTACTACCTCCACCGACACTCATGTCTTTTACCTCTACCTCCCATACGTTAAAAAAAAAAAAAAAAAAAAAAACACTGGCAGTTCTCATCCAACTTATCAAAAGAGGATGAAGAAGAGGAAGGCTTGGGCTATGAGGAATTGTTCTGTCAGCAGATGCAACATAACTACTAGAGAATGGGATCTGTGTCAGTGAAGATAAAGATGTCATGGTTGACAGTACAGAAAGACAACATGGTAAAATTGCATGTGAGGAGGAACACACAGAACCCTCACTAAATATTTATGGTTCACAGTTTTTAAAAAAGACAACACTGTGGTTATTGGTGGGGCTGTCAAGACCAGAAGTAGTGTTGCTGTTGCCATCCACATTCCTATTGTTAGTAGTACTTGAATGAGTGTTTCATTCTCCACCTCCTTTTGCCTGTCTCCTGCCCTGTTTTATCCCAGTCATTTTACTGAACTCTGTGCTTGGTGATTATGCAACAATTCAGACACACTGTATTTTTTTTTTTTTCATTTAACAAAAAAATATTTCATGAAAAATTGCAAAGCACTAAAAGCAGTAAAAGGATTACCTCCTGGTCAGCGTCAGAGAGTATTAGCCTAGATCACTAGAACTGTGTGAGTCAGTTTATATTAAATAACTTTTTTTCTTCAGATTATCTCAGGCTGGACTGTATATTGGATGAACACACCAGCAAAAAGGCAGAAATAACATAAAACCAGTAGTGGGATGGATGCATTTCTACTACTGTGTGTGTGTGTGTGTGTGTGTGTGTGTGTGTATATATATATATATATATATATACACACAAACTATATGCACATTTGCACATACAAAGAAATGCTTAAAATATTTTGTTCACATTAGCAACAATGCTCCTTCACACTGTGTATGGGTCAGACACCAGGTCAGAGCGAAAAAAAAAACATGTGAACCGAGAGCAAGGCAGGTGGTTTGGACTCCGCAACCAGAAATGAACGCACACGCGGTAGTTCAAGAAAAAAAAATATATTTACTATAAGTTAATAAAGGCTAGTTAAAGGTAAAATGACAGGGCTAAAGACAAGCAAAATATACAATATAGCATGAACAATTTCAAGGCAAATTCTGCAATGGTTTCTACTTTTACTCTGTCCACTTCTGCAGTATGGACACTGAATGAACAATATACTCAAAACTATCCCTAACTGACCCTGACTTCACATTTGGGTGCACCCCCTTTTCCCCAGTGGTCCAGGTGGACCGCTTACAGTCCGTAGAAGCGCGCGGTGGGGCCCAAAGTCGGTCCTTTCTTTTATAGTGAAGCGTCCTCTCCTCACGGTTATCAGGATCTTGGGAGAAATGAAGTCCTCTTTAACAGACAGGGAAACCAACTGAATGCAATGTAATCCAACAGCAGATTCCACTCAGCACACTGACAGTCCTGCCGAATCCATACACTGAGCTGGGATGTAAGCCGGGATTTAGCAGGTGCCGTCCAGTACATCAACAGCACTGCGAGTCTCTATCTGTGGTATCCATATACACAGTCACAATGTCAGTCTCACTGATCAGCCACTGAGCACAGTTCCTTTCACGTGGACTCACTAGTCCTGTTGTCTCTTTACACTCTGTTTGTCTCTGGACCAAGATACAGCTTAGCTGTACAGAAAAATCTCCACACCAGTTCAATACAACACTTGCCAAGATGGCTGCTGCTCTCTGTCTCGTCACTTCCTGCTTCTCTGCTCACACTCTGTCTGCAGAACAGGCAAGCTGACATAAAAGGGGGGGGGGGGTCTCACTCCAGCATCATGTCACAATTACAATGGCTGCTGTCTTAAAGGAACAGAATCACAGAAATACATTCAACATTAACAGTTTATACAGACAAATGAAGCTTAAGACAACATTGGCTGTCTCTTACATATTCCCCCCCCCCTTTAAGATTGGCAGTCCCTGCCTATGACTGTATATCCAGAGGGTTGTACTTTTATGCACAGGGTGGTAGTATACCGATGTATGGCAGGCCAAACAAACTCATCCTGCGCATACCGAACAGGGGGAATACCAGCATTTGGCCTAGTGGTCCGTCTGAGGACCGGTGGTATATTATGGGGTGCTGCAGCTATGGGCTGAGAAGGACCAGCGGATTCCGCACCAGAGGGGGCACAGGCCGGAGATACAGTAGTCACAGGTGGAACATCCCCAGGAGCAGGGATCGGCCAACAATCATCCTCCTCGTCGGAGGCCCATTCCGCACCTCCATTCTCTGACTGTGGGAGCTCATTCACATTGGCAGGCCCATCGTGATTTGTCCCTTCAGAATGACACAGGCGCAACATATTTCGGTGAAGTACTCGAACACAATCAGTTCCTTCTTTCTGGACCTGGTACACTGGCCCATTCGCATACTTGCGGCCAACAACACGATACGGCAAAGCCTCCCATCGGCTTTCCAATTTCCCTTGGGGTTTCTTGACACGAACTAGCACCAGGTCGCCTGGTTGCAATGGTGCTTCTTGCACTGGGGTCTTATCAGGATGGGGATGTTCTTGCAGGCGCTGCCGCACCAATCGATGGATCGTCTCAAGTCTCTGCCGATGCGCCCGCACCCAAGAGGTTGGATCCCTCGGAGGGAACCCATCCACATCATTCAACTGTAATTCTCCTATACTTCGCCCAGACCGCCCAAAGAGAAGTGTATAAGGAGAGTACCCCGTTGTAGAATGGACCTGATTGTTATAGGCCCACACCATTTCAGACAAGAACTGAGGCCACTGTAACTTCTTGTCTTCCTCCAGAGTCCGCAGCATCTGTAGCAGAGTTCTGTTGAATCTTTCACAGGCCCCATTTCCCTGAGGGTGGTATGGAGTCGTGTGCGACTTCTTTATCCCGTAGATACGTTGAACTTCTTTCATTACGTGTCCCTCAAAGCAGGCGCCCTGGTCGGAGTGGATGCGTTGGGGGCACCCATATACTCGAATGAAATCTTGGCACAGAGCACGAGCTGCTGACTCAGCTGTCTGGTCCTTGGTGGCGGTTACCACCACAAATTTGGTGAAGTGATCCACCATTACGAGGCAATACTGGTGTCCGCTATTGGATGGGCCCACCATTAGATAGTCTATCATGACGATTTCTAAAGGTTCCTGGGTCACGATGGTTTGCAGGGGAGCTCTCTGTTCTATTGCCTTATGGATCTCACAAGTTCGACAGCTGCGGCATACTTCTTCGACCATTTGACGAAGACCAGGGCAGTAAATCAGTCGCTGTAACCAACGAAAGGTCTTCTCATGACCAAAATGTCCATTCTTATTATGAGCCTCAACTGCCAAGGAGCGAGCCAGTTCACTAGGCACCACAATTTGGTATCGAATGTCGATCTCAGAAGGTAAATAGACCTTTCGGCATAGCACTCCATTTTTCATCTCCAACTTTTCCCACTGACTCAAAACAGATAATATCTCACGTGTCAGTCGTTCTCTTTCCTCTCTACAGGGCTTCTGGCCTTTCTCAACACACTTGATCATCTGCGCCAGCCCCTCATGGGTCTGTTGTATCTGTGCCCATTCCTGTCGTGAGGGACCAAAGAAAGGAGCCATTTCAGTCCCCTCCATCTCAAACTGATTAGTGGCGGTCAAGGCCTGTGAAAATCTGCTGAAATCGGGCACCTCCACATGCTCCAACTCATGATCCACGTCTTCTGTGGGGGTCTGGGCAGTTACCCTAGAAAGTCCGTCAGCATTCTGGTTCTCTGTCTTGGACCGATACTTAATGCGGTAATTGAATGTAGACATTCGGGGCTATCCACCTCTGCTCTAACGCCCCGAGCTTGGCATTTTCCAGGTGAGCTAGTGGGTTGTTGTCAGTCAGTACTAAAACTTCAGCACCGGTCAAATATTCAGAGAATTTCTCGGTCATGGCCCATACCAGTGCCAACAGCTCCAATTTAAATGAACTATAATTCTCGGGGTTTCTTTCAGAATCTCTCAAAGACCGGCTGCCGTACGCTATGACCCTCTCCTGGCCATCCTGAAGCTGGGAAAGCACTGCTCCAAGACCATACAGGCTTGCATCTGTATATAGCTGGAACGGCAAGTGGTAATCAGCATATGCCAAGATTGGGGCTGTTGTCAGTGCATCCTTCAATGCCTGGAAGGCTTGTTCCTGTTCAGGTCCCCACTTCACGGACCGGTTCTTTGGACCACCGGATGTGCCTCGTAGGAGAGCATTAAGTGGTGCTGCTACCTTGGCGAAATCCTTAATAAACCGTCGATAGTAACCGGCTACTCCAAGGAACGCCCTCACTTCTCGCAGGGTAGTCGGTATCGGCCAATCTTGAACAGCCGCTATCTTGTCTCTTGATGGTCTCACCCCTTCTCCTGATACGCGGTGACCCAAGTAATCAATTTCAGATTGGAACAACCGACATTTACTGGGTTTCAATTTGAGCCCATGTTCCCGCAATCTTCGAAATACTTGCCCCAACTGGTGGAGATGGTCTTCAAAGGTCGCAGAATACACTATAATGTCATCCAAGTAGATGAGAGTGAACTCAAAGTTGAAGTCACCGAGACATTTCTCCATCAACCGCTGAAACGTTCCGGGTGCATTTGTCAACCCGAAGGGCATCCGGTTAAATTCGTATAGTCCCATGGGCAAGATGAATGCCGTCTTCTCCTTGTCTTTTGTGGCCATCGGCACCTGCCAATACCCACTAGCCAGATCTAGTGAGGAGAAGTACCGGGCTCTCCCTAGCGCTGAGAGGGACTCCTCAATCCGTGGCAAGGGGTAGGAATCTCGTACGGTGCAAGCGTTTAACTTCCAATAGTCTACGCAAAATCGGATGGACCCATCTTTTTTTCTTACTAACACCACAGGAGCCGCCCAGGGACTCTGGCTTTCTTGGATGATCCCACCCTGTAGCATCTTAGCTAACAGTTCTTTCACTTCCTGATACAACTGTGGAGGAATTTGTCGGTAGCGCTCTCTAATTGGAGGGGTGTCTCCTGTGGGAATCTCATGGTAGATCCCTGTGGTACATCCAAAATCTTCAGCATACCGTGCAAAGGTGGCTTGGTTCTCCCACAACAGCTCATCTACCTTCTGCACCCATTCCAGAGAACATGAACTTACATCCATCTTCATCTGTTCTCGAATTGCACAGCCATTCCCTTCAGAGGTGGGTTCCTCATCTTCTCCCATGGACACAGTTACGGTCCACTCATCCCTTTCAGTCGGCTTCAGCTGCATTGGAGTTACTTTCCTTACTTCCTCCGGAGTCACATAGATGTTAGCCAGCAGCCTCCCTGGGGTCAGGTCCACACTCTGGTCCTGAGTGTTTACACATCGAAGTGGTACTCTTCCATTGCGAACTATTGCCAAGGAACGGGCCACTAGCGGATCAACACCTCCTTCGGCTGCCTGCAGTGGTTCTACCAACACAGCTATGCCCTCTAGTTTCCGACAGGTGCCTACGGGCATGGACACTATTATCTCCCGACTGGGTGGCAGTGTAACTTTTGTATGCAAAGGAACTGAAATTCGAGCCAGAGGACGCTGTGCATCTGAACTTTTCTGTAAGCCACATGTCCGGATCAGCCGCTGGAAAGCTGTTTGAGTAGGCCGATGGGTGGTGGTTTCTTTCCAATAACCGTGACCTTTCTTTTCAAAGAGGATCTGATCTAATTCTTTTAACACATTCATCCCCAAAATGACAGGGACCTTTACTTCATGTGACTCCTGTACCACCACAATGCCTTTCCTACCTAGATCTTGGCCACATACCCGGACATTCATCCAGGCCACTCCCACGACCGGAACTAGTAACTGGTTAGCTGCGACCACTCGTACGAATGTATGGGGATCATATTTCACATGTTGCCGGAAGTACCGTTCATAACAGTCTCTACTCAAGGTCGTTACTTGGGAACCCGTGTCAATCATCCCGGTAACCGGAATACCCTCCATTTCCACCTGTATGACAGGACTTGCAGCGATCAGGTCATCATCAGGGCATTCTCCCCACATAGTCTCCTTGTCAGTCTCCCCTACTACACGCCCTTCAGCAGCAGGGGACTTCAGTTTAACGGCGGTCTCTCATAAGTTTGTCGCTGCTCTGGACATCTAGCAGCAACGTGGCCCATCCGTCCACACTCCCAGCAGCGTATCCCCCGTCGTTCTGGCCATCTGTTTGGGCCCCTTCGGTAAGCCCCTTCGATTTCTCCTGAGCACTGCACTAAATGATTTGGACCCCTTCGGTAGGTCCTATCCTCACCCCTCCAGCGGGGTGGTGGGTGATTCTGACTTGCTGGGTGTGGATGGCTCACCCTTTCATCTCCAGTCTTCTGGAAGTCTGCAATTTTCATAGACTGCTCATCACAACGAGTGTGCAAGTGTTCCATTTGTTCTTGCAGTTTCTGCATTACTGTGAGAATTTCTTTAACCGTCCCTTTTTCTACTGTCTCTGAGCCAGAACTAGCCCCCTGTGACAAAGTAACTCCAACTGCGGTCTGCGGCCTCGGGACCATACTATTGGCACGGGAGATGGCCTCTACCTGTACATCATGGAATTTAGCATCAGTCTCTCGTCGTATAAAATCCTGCATAGTCACAGTTAAACTGCCGTCACGTATCCCCAGGACAAACTGGTCACGGAGAGTCCGATCAGGGTTACAGAAGGCTGGCGAGCCCCCTCTTTCCTTCCTTTGAATATCTCGGAGCAGTTCTTGTAGGGCATTTGCATATTGGGGAAGGCTTTCATTCTCCTGTTGTACCCTCTGGAAGAACCGAGCCTGCAGAGACCCCAGCAATGCAGTTTCTCCATAGATGGTTTCTAGAATCTGGACTACTTGCTCAAATGTCTGCCTTTGTTCAAATGGCCTCAGTATCACCGTGGTCTTAGCATCCCCTTGTAATGTCAATATTGCTAGCTCTACTAGTACTTCTGGTGCGGTCTGGTACATTCGCTGTATCATTCGTATCTGTTCCACCCACATACTCACTGACATATTATTGCCATCAAATTTAGCTAACTGACTCATTATAGCCCCTGCTGGCATTCTTCCTCCAGCACCATTCTCCCGAACGGGTGCGTCACCGTCCATTCTGGTAAGCGGATCCTGCCGACTACGCCAATTTGTGAACCGAGAGCAAGGCAGGTGGTTTGGACTCCGCAACCAGAAATGAACGCACACGCGGTAGTTCAAGAAAAAAAAATATATTTACT
>CAMRHE010002161.1:0-11115 GCA_947044405.1 Leptodactylus fallax | reverse complement strand
CCATGGGGCTTCAAACATAAGAAAGGCATGGTTTTATTCACACTTCATCTACAGCACTAAGTGGCTGGAGGAGGTGATAATTATCTCTTAAAGGGAACCTAATTCTTACCACACATATGTTAAATAGTATATACTATATGCTATACTAAACAATACACAATTATACTTCCAGTTAACTTCATTTAATGAAAGCTACTGACTTTAGCAAGGAGGAATAGAGAAAAATTAGAAGCAGCATAAAAATATCTCCAAGGGAAGTGATGAGGGTAAAATGTTATATTCAGTCAGACAATAAATGTTTATATCCTTCATTGTTGGCTCACCGCTTTCTCACTAGGAGGTTTCCAGTAATAGAACTGTCACACTTATCAAAACTTCTATCTCAGTCTAAACTATTCCACATGACACAAGATCCTTCCTTAAAACAAGTTTATGCATTTTAGTTTTCCCACTTGATATGACCACCTCATCCATACTATTCCCTCCATTGTACCCTGACATCGGCTCAGGTTTTCCGTCTAAGCCCACCTCTAACCAGGTGTAATATTACCTGGAGCCCAAACAAATCCCAGTTCTCAGCAGTAATCTCAGCTCGGTGCATAGCCTTTTCGCACAGTAATACTATCATTGTGTGCTCCAGTACTTTCACCTTACACCTGTTGAAAAGAACTTTCCTCATTAGAGCTTATGCATTCAGCACCTTAATGGGGCTGTCTGGGTTGGCAACCTCTATTTGTTGTGAAAATAAAATGTAAATGCTATTTTTGTGTCTGCAGGGGTAACACGCTGGTTTAGTGGGGTCCCACTCCGTCGTTTGTGTCCCCCGACGGACCCGAATGATGGAGAGCCGACACAGATGTAAACCTAGCCTTAGAAAACTCTTTACTTCTTGTAGTGGTTATCTTCCTCTTGTCTTTAGTGTCCTGCCTGATACCCTGTCCCCCAATAAGGAAATCTGCATGGCTGGGTTTCTGACAAATCCCAGTCCATGACCTGTATTCATGGTCGTATCAACTGGCAACTTATCAGAACAAAAGATAGTTAGAGAAAATTTTTAATTAGTCAGCAAAATTTTTAATTATTTATATTTTCCAAAGTGTTTAACTTTTAGTTGTCTACAAAACCAAATATGGTTATGTTCGTGGGAAAACCCCTTTGAAGATATTCCTCCAGATCTCCCCCATACACAAGCATTCTCAGCCATACATGCTTGTGTTTCCAATGAGGAGAGGGAATATGAGTGTTTGGTAACAGCATATCTCCCGTGTGAAAAAGGACTGAGCATGTTGTAATTAGCTTGCCCAATGGTTCTTTGTCTTCCATTTGGGAAATGAAGGATGTCTTCTATATACATTAGATAGATGGCTGTCCCATTGAATTCTGAAGTTTAGCCTAATGTAATCTAACGTGTTTGGATGCCCCAAAGGGAACCTGTCATATTCAAAACACAGTCCAATCTGCAGACAGCATGGTGGAGGACAATGCAGATTGATGTATAGTTTTTTTTAGAAAGGTTCCAGTATAACTTGTTTTTTATTTATTCTGGGCTTAGGAGTCCAGAGGGTAGTCCTACTCTACCATACCTGTATGTAGACTCACACAGGGATAGTACTGAATGAATGACAAGTTATAGTTTTTCCCATTAAAAACTATATATCAATCTACTCGACTCTTCCTGCTGTATAATATAATGCCAATCGGGTTGGACTACATATTCAAAATGACAGGCTCTCTTTTAAGGAGTTACCTGATAGATGTCTTAGGGTCACCTTGTGAATCGGTGCCTCCATTGCCATATATAAGATTTTATTAATGTGGAAATGAGCACTTTGGAACAATGAGGGTGTATTTATTTCTTTAGAGTAATGGCACCTCTCCATTGCGCCAAAGTGCTGATATGCCTATTAACAAAAACTGTGATATCTTAGTGGCAGAGAACAGCGATTCAGAAGAAAGCCCTTTGTTTTGGGTAGCCCTAACCTATCTATCCGGGGCACGGTTCTGGTGAAGACTACATAATCTTCGATTCCTACCACAGGGGTAATAAAACACTACATAATGTCCATTGAAAGGATTTGGTTTTCTTCTTGCCTTAGTTATTAGGTTTTACCCCTAGCCAATGGCTACTTAGTTAGCTCCAATACCTTAAATTTAAGAGTGGGGCCTACAAAAAATATAAATCGTATAATGGTCAGTAATAGGCCTTTATTGCCCCTCAGCAATACACAGACAGAACAGGGGAAGTAAATATAGCTACAGTACATAAAAACATGTATTAATGCATGAGTACTTGCTCCAAAAAAATTTAAATCTTTACCAGGGTGGTTACACGTGTCTCTGAAGCTTCAGACCATAAAACAAGACTTGAAGCTACAATCCAGATCTATTCAGGCCATATGCCATCTTCCCTAACATGTCCCCTATTCTGATGAGTTTGGAAGCATTAGGATCTCGGGGATTACTTATCCAGGCCAGATTGGGGGAGCTGGAAAACAATCAATATAATTGATATCAAATGAGGGTGATGGAGGGATTACCATGATGGCTGGGTATTGGATTCAGAGGCACATTTGTACTTTCCTCTCCGTCCTCATACTTTGTTCTGGTGACTATACTGATATATTTTTTTAACCAATCAACTTTTAAGTGATATTCTGGATTTTTCAGGCTATATTTTAAACCTGATCTGGATCAGTCCACAACAATTGTGCTCCTTTTTTCTCATATGTATCGATATCCGCTTCAGAGGAGGTCAGGTTGGGTACCTTCTACTAATTTTCCCAGGAAGTGTTGTATGAAAATTATGTGTAACTGCAGTATGCTCTATTCATGATTTTTTTATTGACTTAGCAACCAGAATTAGCAGATTCAAGTGCATGGTAGCATTCAGTATACCATCAGATAGTATAATAGTATAATATTTGGCAGGGTCCCACAGCAGAGCGTTTTTGTACCAGGTAGATAGCATTGTGTTGGGGGTGTGGGTTGGCTTGGTACAATCTGTAAAATAGGGCACATGTAGTCAAGTTACATGGAGTGTTTAAGTGAAGCCTAATAATTGCACAGCCTGCAACACCACCTACAGGTAGAGATTAGGATGTAAAGCGGATGATGTCACAGCGAGGACAGCTGTTCTTGCTAGGGAAAACAATTCAACAATCATCTTCCACTATGTAATGAAGGACAAACTTGGCTACAAAGCACAGCCAACAAATAACGCCTTAATGAAAACCATTGGTGGTTACACTAAGGCTTCTAGGTTGTAAACAACTGAATCCAGAACTTGGAATAGAGCTAAACATTTCATATTCCCTTTGTTCAGATGTTCTGAGAGTACAATACATCAATTTTCTTCCAAGAGACATTCTCCAGCTATACATAACAACTGTGTGTCCATTATAATTACATAGTAAATTCTACTGCTGGACCGCATCCTCTGGTGGCCACGCTGGCTCTCAAACAATAATGAGTACATGTAGGAGAAGTTGCTTACAATTTAAAGGGCTGTGTATGAGCTTAGCTATGGAGTGACTCCCCCCCCTTTTATGTCAGCTTGCCTGTTCTGCAGACAGAATGTGAGCAGAGAAGCAGGAAGTGACGAGACAGAGAGCAGCAGCCATCTTAGCAAGTGTTGTATTGAACTGGTGTGGAGATTTTTCTGTACAGCTAAGCTGTATCTTGGTCCAGAGACAAACAGAGTGTAAAGAGACAACAGGACTAGTGAGTCCACGTGAAAGGAACTGTGCTCAGTGGCTGATCAGTGAGACTGACATTGTGACTGTGTATATGGATACCACAGATAGAGACTCGCAGTGCTGTTGATGTACTGGACAGCACCTGCTAAACCCCGGCTTACATCCCAGCTCAGTGTATGGATTCGGCAGGACTGTCAGTGTGCTGAGTGGAATCTGCTGTTGGATTACATTGCATTCATTGGGTTTCCCTGTTAAAGAGGACTTCATTTCTCCCAAGATCCTGATGACAGTGAGGAGAGGACGTTTCGCTATAAAAAGAAAGGAACGACTTTGGGCCCCACCGCGCGCTTCTACAGACTGTAAGCGGTCCACCTGGACCACTGGGGAAAAGGGGGTGCACCCAAATGTGATGTCAGGGTCAGTTAGGGATAGTTTTGAGTATATTGTTCATTCAGTGTCCATACTGCAGAATTGGACAGAGTAAAAGTAGAAACCATTGCAGAATTTGCCTTGAAATTGTTCATGCTATATTGTATATTTTGCTTGTCTTTAGCCCTGTCATTTTACCTTTAACTAGCCTTTATTAACTTATAGTAAATATATATTTTTTTCTTGAACTACCGCGTGTGCGTTCATTTCTGGTTGCGGAGTCCAAACCACCTGCCTTGCTCTCGGTTCACAAATTGGCGTAGTCGGCAGGATCCGCTTACCAGAATGGACGGTGACGCACCCGTTCGGGAGAATGGTGCTGGAGGAAGAATGCCAGCAGGGGCTATAATGAGTCAGTTAGCTAAATTTGATGGCAATAATATGTCAGTGAGTATGTGGGTGGAACAGATACGAATGATACAGCGAATGTACCAGACCGCACCAGAAGTACTAGTAGAGCTAGCAATATTGACATTACAAGGGGATGCTAAGACCACGGTGATACTGAGGCCATTTGAACAAAGGCAGACATTTGAGCAAGTAGTCCAGATTCTAGAAACCATTTATGGAGAAACTGCATTGCTGGGGTCTCTGCAGGCTCGGTTCTTCCAGAGGGTACAACAGGAGAATGAAAGCCTTCCCCAATATGCAAATGCCCTACAAGAACTGCTCCGAGATATTCAAAGGAAGGAAAGAGGGGGCTCGCCAGCCTTCTGTAACCCTGATCGGACTCTCCGTGACCAGTTTGTCCTGGGGATACGTGACGGCAGTTTAACTGTGACTATGCAGGATTTTATACGACGAGAGACTGATGCTAAATTCCATGATGTACAGGTAGAGGCCATCTCCCGTGCCAATAGTATGGTCCCGAGGCCGCAGACCGCAGTTGGAGTTACTTTGTCACAGGGGGCTAGTTCTGGCTCAGAGACAGTAGAAAAGGGGACGGTTAAAGAAATTCTCACAGTAATGCAGAAACTGCAAGAGCAAATGGAACACTTGCACACCCGTTGTGATGAACATTCTATGAAAATTGCAGACTTCCAGAAAACTGGAGGTGAAAGGGTGAGCCGTCCATACCCAGAAAATCAGAATCACCCACCACCCCGCTGGAGGGGTGAGGATAGGACCTACCGAAGGGGTCCAAATCATTTAGTGCAGTGCTCAGGGAGAAATCGAAGGGGCTTACCGAAGGGGCCCAAACAGATGGCCAGAACGACGGGAGATACGCTGCTGGGAGTGTGGACGGATGGGCCACGTTGCTGCTAGATGTCCAGAGCAGCGACAAACTTATGAGAGACCGCCGTTAAACTGAAGTCCCCTGCTGCTGAAGGGCGTGTAGTAGGGGAGACTGACAAGGAGACTATGTGGGGAGAATGCCCTGATGATGACCTGATCGCTGCAAGTCCTGTCATACAGGTGGAAATGGAGGGTATTCCGGTTACCGGGATGATTGACACGGGTTCCCAAGTAACGACCTTGAGTAGAGACTGTTATGAACGGTACTTCCGGCAACATGTGAAATATGATCCCCATACATTCGTACGAGTGGTCGCAGCTAACCAGTTACCAGTTCCGGTCGTGGGAGTGGCCTGGATGAATGTCCGGGTATGTGGCCAAGATTTAGGTAGGAAAGGCATTGTGGTGGTACAGGAGTCACATGAAGTAAAGGTCCCTGTCATTTTGGGGATGAATGTGTTAAAAGAATTAGATCAGATCCTCTTTGAAAAGAAAGGTCACGGTTATTGGAAAGAAACCACCACCCATCGGCCTACTCAAACAGCTTTCCAGCGGCTGATCCGGACATGTGGCTTACAGAAAAGTTCGGATGCGCAGCGTCCTCTGGCTCGAATTTCAGTTCCTTTGCATACAAAAGTTACACTGCCACCCAGTCGGGAGACAATAGTGTCTATGCCCGTAGGCACCTGTCGGAAACTAGAGGGCATAGCTGTGTTGGTAGAACCACTGCAGGCAGCCGAAGGAGGTGTTGATCCGCTAGTGGCCCGTTCCTTGGCAATAGTTCGCAATGGAAGAGTACCACTTCGATGTGTAAACACTCAGGACCAGAGTGTGGACCTGACCCCAGGGAGGCTGCTGGCTAACATCTATGTGACTCCGGAGGAAGTAAGGAAAGTAACTCCAATGCAGCTGAAGCCGACTGAAAGGGATGAGTGGACCGTAACTGTGTCCATGGGAGAAGATGAGGAACCCACCTCTGAATGGAATGGCCGTGCAATTCGAGAACAGATGAAGATGGATGCAAGTTCATGTTCTCTGGAATGTGTGCAGAAGGTAGATGAGCTGTTGTGGGAGAACCAAGCCACCTTTGCACGGTATGCTGAAGATTTTGGATGTACCACAGGGATCTACCATGAGATTCCCACAGGAGACACCCCTCCAATTAGAGAGCGCTACCGACAAATTCCTCCACAGTTGTATCAGGAAGTGAAAGAACTGTTAGCTAAGATGCTACAGGGTGGGATCATCCAAGAAAGCCAAAGTCCCTGGGCGGCTCCTGTGGTGTTAGTAAGAAAAAAAGATGGGTCCATCCGATTTTGCGTAGACTATCGGAAGTTAAACGCTTGCACCGTACGAGATTCCTACCCCTTGCCACGGATTGAGGAGTCCCTCTCAGCGCTAGGGAGAGCCCGGTACTTCTCCTCACTAGATCTGGCTAGTGGGTATTGGCAGGTGCCGATGGCCACAAAAGACAAGGAGAAGACGGCATTCATCTTGCCCATGGGACTATACGAATTTAACCGGATGCCCTTCGGGTTGACAAATGCACCCGGAACGTTTCAGCGGTTGATGGAGAAATGTCTCGGTGACTTCAACTTTGAGTTCACTCTCATCTACTTGGATGACATTATAGTGTATTCTGCGACCTTTGAAGACCATCTCCACCAGTTGGGGCAAGTATTTCGAAGATTGCGGGAACATGGGCTCAAATTGAAACCCAGTAAATGTCGGTTGTTCCAATCTGAAATTGATTACTTGGGTCACCGCGTATCAGGAGAAGGGGTGAGACCATCAAGAGACAAGATAGCGGCTGTTCAAGATTGGCCAATACCGACTACCCTGCGAGAAGTGAGGGCGTTCCTTGGAGTAGCCGGTTACTATCGACGGTTTATTAAGGATTTCGCCAAGGTAGCAGCACCACTTAATGCTCTCCTACGAGGCACATCCGGTGGTCCAAAGAACCGGTCCGTGAAGTGGGGACCTGAACAGGAACAAGCCTTCCAGGCATTAAAGGATGCACTGACAACAGCCCCAATCCTGGCATATGCTGATTACCACTTGCCGTTCCAGCTGTATACGGATGCAAGCCTGTATGGTCTTGGAGCAGTGCTTTCCCAGCTTCAGGATGGCCAGGAGAGGGTCATAGCGTACGGCAGCCGGTCTTTGAGAGATTCTGAAAGAAACCCCGAGAATTATAGTTCATTTAAGTTGGAGCTGTTGGCACTGGTATGGGCCATGACCGAGAAATTCTCTGAATATTTGACCGGTGCTGAAGTTTTAGTACTGACTGACAACAACCCACTAGCTCACCTGGAAAATGCCAAGCTCGGGGCGTTAGAGCAGAGGTGGATAGCCCGAATGACTAAGTTCAATTACCGCATTAAGTATCGGTCCAAGACAGAGAACCAGAATGCTGACGGGCTTTCTAGGGTAACCGCCCAGACCCCCACAGAAGACGTGGATCATGAGTTGGAGCATGTGGAGGTGCCCGATTTCAGCAGATTTTCACAGGCCTTGACCGCCACTAATCAGTTTGAGATGGAGGGGACTGAAATGGCTCCTTTCTTTGGTCCCTCACGACAGGAATGGGCACAGATACAACAGACCCATGAGGGGCTGGCACAGATGATCAAGTGTGTTGAGAAAGGCCAGAAGCCCTGTAGAGAGGAAAGAGAACGACTGACACGTGAGATATTATCTGTTCTGAGTCAGTGGGAAAAGTTGGAGATGAAAAATGGAGTGCTATGCCGAAAGGTCTATTTACCTTCTGAGATCGACATTCGATACCAAATTGTGGTGCCTAGTGAACTGGCTCGCTCCTTGGCAGTTCAGGCTCATAATAAGAATGGACATTTTGGTCATGAGAAGACCTTTCGTTGGTTACAGCGACTGATTTACTGCCCTGGTCTTCGTCAAATGGTCGAAGAAGTATGCCGCAGCTGTCGAACTTGTGAGATCCATAAGGCAATAGAACAGAGAGCTCCCCCTGCAAACCATCGTGACCCAGGAACCTTTAGAAATCGTCATGATAGACTATCTAATGGTGGGCCCATCCAATAGCGGACACCAGTATTGCCTCGTAATGGTGGATCACTTCACCAAATTTGCGGTGGTAACCGCCACCAAGAACCAGACAGCTGAGTCAGCAGCTCGTGCTCTGTGCCAAGATTTCATTCGAGTATATGGGTGCCCTAAACGCATCCACTCCGACCAGGGTGCCTGCTTTGAGGGACACGTAATGAAAGAAGTTCAACGTATCTACGGGATAAAGAAGTCGCACTCGACTCCATACCACCCTCAGGGAAATGGGGCCTGTGAAAGATTCAACAGAACTCTGCTACAGATGCTGCGGACTCTGGAGGAAGACAAGAAGTTACAGTGGCCTCAGTTCTTGTCTGAAATGGTGTGGGCCTATAACAATCAGGTCCATTCTACAACGGGGTACTCTCCTTATACACTTCTCTTTGGGCGGTCTGGGCGAAGTATAGGAGAATTACAGTTGAATGATGTGGATGGGTTCCCTCCGAGGGATCCAACCTCTTGGGTGCGGGCGCACCGGCAGAGACTTGAGACGATCCATCGATTGGTGCGGGCAGCGCCTGCAAGAACATCCCCATCCTGATAAGACCCCAGTGCAAGAAGCACCATTGCAACCAGGCGACCTGGTGCTAGTTCGTGTCAAGAAACCCCTAAGGGGAATTGGAAAGCCGATGGGAGGCTTTGCCGTATCGTGTTGTTGGCCGCAAGTATGCGAATGGGCCAGTGTACCAGGTCCAGACAGAAGGAACTGATTGTGTTCGAGTACTTCACCGAAATATGTTGCGCCTGTGTCATTCTGAAGGGACAAATCATGATGGGCTTGCCAATGTGAATGAGCTCCCACAGTCAGAGAATGGAGGTGCGGAATGGGCCTCCGACGAGGAGGATGATTGTTGGCCGATCCCTGCTCCTGGGGATGTTCCACCTGTGACTACTGTATCTCCGGCCTGTGCCCCCCTCTGGTGCGGAATCCGCTGGTCCTTCTCAGCCCATAGCTGCAGCACCCCATAATATACCACCGGTCCTCAGACGGACCACTAGGCCAAATGCTGGTATTCCCCCTGTTCGGTATGCGCAGGATGAGTTTGTTTGGCCTGCCATACATCGGTATACTACCACCCTGTGCATAAAAGTACAACCCTCTGGATATACAGTCATAGGCAGGGACTGCCAATCTTAAAGTGGGGGGGAATATGTAAGAGACAGCCAATGTTGTCCTAAGCTTCATTTGTCTGTATAAACTGTTAATGTTGAATGTATTTCTGTGATTCTGTTCCTTTAAGACAGCAGCCATTGTAATTGTGACATGATGCTGGAGTGACTCCCCCTTTTATGTCAGCTTGCCTGTTCTGCAGACAGAATGTGAGCAGAGAAGCAGGAAGTGACGAGACAGAGAGCAGCAGCCATCTTAGCAAGTGTTGTATTGAACTGGTGTGGAGATTTTTCTGTACAGCTAAGCTGTATCTTGGTCCAGAGACAAACAGAGTGTAAAGAGACAACAGGACTAGTGAGTCCACGTGAAAGGAACTGTGCTCAGTGGCTGATCAGTGAGACTGACATTGTGACTGTGTATATGGATACCACAGATAGAGACTCGCAGTGCTGTTGATGTACTGGACAGCACCTGCTAAACCCCGGCTTACATCCCAGCTCAGTGTATGGATTCGGCAGGACTGTCAGTGTGCTGAGTGGAATCTGCTGTTGGATTACATTGCATTCATTGGGTTTCCCTGTTAAAGAGGACTTCATTTCTCCCAAGATCCTGATGACAGTGAGGAGAGGACGTTTCGCTATAAAAAAAAAGGAACGTTTTTGGGCCCCACCGCGCGGCTTCTACAGACTGTAAGCGGTCCACCTGGACCACTGGGGAAAAGGGCACCCAAATGTGCACCCAAATGTGATGTCAGGGTCAGTTAGGGATAGTTTTGAGTATATTGTTCATTCAGTGTCCATACTGCAGAATTGGACAGAGTAAAAGTAGAAACCATTGCAGAATTTGCCTTGAAATTGTTCATGCTATATTGTATATTTTGCTTGTCTTTAGCCCTGTCATTTTACCTTTAACTAGCCTTTATTAACTTATAGTAAATATATATTTTTTTCTTGAACTACCGCGTGTGCGTTCATTTCTGGTTGCGGAGTCCAAACCACCTGCCTTGCTCTCGGTTCACACCTTTTTTGGGAGAAAATGCCTTCTTATGCTTAAACACACATGGTGGTATCGAGAGAAGTAATAACTTTTTAAAAAGGAGTGGCAGGACTTAAAGGGGTTGTTCAGGCTAAAATTAATTTTATAAATAGGCTCTTGTGCCTACCAGTGTGGTCCGGTCCAGCAGCTCCATTGTCTTCTTCCATGCAGAAGTCCCTGTCGCACATGACCGATGAGCCGTCACAGCCGGTGAGGACTTCCACAGAAGAAGATAGCCGAGCCGCAGGACCAGACCGCGCTGGGGAGGACACTGGAGAATCGTGGACAGGTGAGTATGTTTTTTTTTTATTTTTTTTCACATCCCCCGGCCTAATTGAAAAACAACATTTAAGCCAGGACAACCTCTTTAATTTTATTTGAAAAACAATTATCACTAGGACAGAGACTTGAGTATAATAGGCAGGATTATATAAATGCATTGCTTAATACATAAATTACAATATACAATTTTTTGAGTTAATCACCCAAAACAAATCCCAAAAGATTCATATTGGCAGAATCCAATAT